>QFEC01074571.1:0-13290 GCA_003316585.1 Gomphus bonarii | reverse complement strand
TTCTGAGAGTGGGTGTTCTGAAAAGCCAAACCCTTCAGGTGGGCCATTGAGAGGAAGTTCAAATGTCTGCATGAGAGTTGCTGCTGAGACTGAAAACAGGGTGAGAATGTGACGTGAACTCATCAAGCTGCCCCACACATGAGACTCCGCTGCGCCAGACAGTTATTTAACATGGCAAGTTCTATTGCTCTATTGAGGAGAGGGATTCACATATTCACAAGGTCCTCCTAGTTCGCTCATCTTGTGACCAGCTGAAGACATGAAAACAAAGGTGGATTTCTTCTCCTGAACATTGGTGTTCGGGGCAAATAGGATGAACCATCCGCACTCTTTCACACACAACATATGGTACTAATGGACTCCTCTGCGCTTTTCTAATTCCTACAGTTTGTTCATGATATCTACGCAGCAATTTCTCCATAACTACACTTGCACTTCCGGTCTCAGCCCTTCGTAGGAAATCATTTCTGATGCTTTTGCTGATCAACCCCCCCTGTTCTTCTTTCATCGCTTCAATTCAAATACAATGGCAAAATCAAGCACGCCCTTGCGCCCTTGATTCAGCAGAGATTCTAAATATGTTGCTTCCGATGGCTCAACTGGACGGTCTAGTTTACACCCTCTAATGCTACTCGCCACTTCTGCCTAGCCCTCAAGGGTGTCGGGAGCAATGAGAATATAAAATTTGTCCATCTCCCCAAGGGGTGTCGTCCTTCTGACTCTTGACCCAACCTAGTTTGCTAATTAGGAACCCCTCCTCACCATCCATTTCCTCGTTACCTCAAGAACTCCATTTATCCTGGAGGCCTCGAACGGGAAATTGACTACAAAGTTACCGTTACTTGCGGCATGTGAACCAGACTGCCAATTCTTCTGCTTCGGCTTCTCGTAATGACAATCATGTACAAAACTGTCTCCTTTCGCTAGCTCTTCATCGGACTCACACTATCACCTGCACAAGAAACCTTCCAACGGTGCCAAATCAGAAACTAGTTCATTATATGAAACCAATATTCCAAACGAACCAATCTAGAAATTTTATCATGACGTTAAAATACTACTAGTGGGGGGACCAAGAGGCAAAATAAGAAAGATTCATATCAAGTTGCTACCCAGACACCTTCAGCCTCAGCCTCAGCCTCAGCTTCCCCGTCACTTGTCGCAGCAGCCCAATCCCCTTCAGTCCTGTGTCCAAGATCGCTGATCCGGGCCCCTCTATCCCTCAGGAACTGCACAACCTCTTTCGCATCCCTCCACGCCCGTGGCTCCGGAGAAACACACACACCGCCCGGACTATCCTTCAAGTCGGTTTGCTCCGGTAGCCGGCCACCATACGCCTGGGCGATATGGCTCGACGATTTCACCTCCTTTCCGCCCCGCTCGAGTTCTGCAAAGAAAGTGGCTAGTAGCCGTGCCGCATCGGAACGAGCGCGGAGGACGTGGCGGATGAGTCTCCTAGTCGGAATGGGACCTCGTCTTCGCCGTGCAGGAGTAGGATCAGTGGAAGGGGTGCGTGTTCGAGTTTCAGAAGTATTGATTGTAGGTGTCGGTTTGTCGATCCAGGCATTCATCGGTGGAATGTAGGGTGTTGTATAGGGTGTTAGTGCTTGGAGGGACAAATCCCACCGTTTGGGACCCCATACCCCTAACAGGACACGCCAGACAGCCACTAACCGCTTGGCACTAGGGTGACTTTCATTAAATGGTTTCCACGAACAAAAACAGAGACGCACTGTTCATAGTTGTCGTCGATGATCTTGATATGGTACAAAATGAATGTATAAGACATGGCAAGAGCAATAACAGCCCCTATAGGGGTCAACCAAAACAGTGCCCATAGAAAGAAAAACATTGCTGGGTAGATGGCAAGCAGGAGGAGAAGCGCGAAGACAATCTTATTCTGCGCCTGTGTCTCTTCTTCGTCCTGTACCAAGCGTGCGCCTATTCTCGACATTGCATAAGCTGGAAGATGCACCACGAGAGGGAGAAGGAAGAAAGGGAGGCGAACAAGAGATGCCAAGGAGTCACGTAGAAGAAGAAGCAGTGTCGATAGCCGGCTGGGAAAAGGCATTGCTTGCGACGGGTCCAGAGCCTCTGGCAGAGGCAGATCAGAGAGCGTGGAGTTGGTTAACCCTGTCGCACGGAGAAGGGAGTAGTAGGCCAAGAGAGCGCGTTTCAAGTTTCCAAATGAGGCTGGAAGAGTGGGCGTTGAGAACAGATCAACGAGCCTGTGGAAGTGTCAGGCGACACGAAAGATTGAGAGTATATATCCCACGTTTGAGAAACAGCGACGAAGTCATCGGGATTGATGGCATTCTCTACTCGCCAAAGTAGATCCCGTGCCATGCGTGCCGCATATAATGTCTCCCTGCAGCAACGGTGAGCCTAAGGGACAAGGCTCTTGGAAAACCTACCAGTCTGGCGAGTTAATGGTGAGTTTGATCAACTCAGACTCGATCTCAGAAGTAAGTCGCTTGGCAATAGTCCGTAACTTTCCCTGGTCGGTCGAAGAGAATTCCTCTTCGTATAATTTCATCGAGATGGGTTTGCCAAACCTATATATGAAATAAGTCGCACCGCAGCGGTCATCAGCAGTCTCCCTACTCGATGATTACACTGCTCCGATACTTTGACTTGTTGGTATATACGATCCCGGCCGGTATTAACACGAGGGACTCCCGGTATGTCATATTAGCCTTGGCCCACTTGGTGTATTCGAGTGCAGACCATGACGCGCCGTCCTTGACTTGCATAATCCTAGGCTCGGTGTAGCCTGCATCGGTGTCCAGGAAAGTGGTCAATAGGGTGATATGCCGCTAATCAAACTGCTCAACTGGTGCCTTCTGGAAACAGAGCGACAACCTTTCCAGCAGCCAGAGCATGGAATGTACCACGAAACAACACCTGATTATCCTTGCTTTTCCTGTCCACAGGGATGTTACCCGTGTCGGTAAGAATCTTGCTTGCAATTGGGTTCTTAAACAGGCTCGACTTTGCCCAATAGTGCAAGGGTCGCTTGTGCGGGAACGTCGAGGCTGGACATGTGCGGTTCCATCATCTCCTCCTGTATTAGAATGAGACTAGACAGACTCACAAAGCACGGCCGGGTCGATCATCATGTTGTGATGAGTGCAAACGCTAAGCTGGTCGTTAAGGAGATTTCAACCTGAAGACAGCTGACCTACACGATTATCGGGCCATCGCGCGGGACGTTCTCTTCGCCAATAACGTGTATTTCTCTGAAAAAAGACCATAGGGCCCAGCTGGCAAGCCGTCTGATGATTCGGTGGAGGATCATTACAGGGGATGCCCGTCCTTTAGGTCACAATCCTAATTTGTTTGCGTCACAGCCCTAATACTAGTATGGGAATTTGATCCCACGCCTCTTGTATACAAACACTCTCATCAAAGACCGACTTAAACTTCAATAAAAAAGCTCCTAAAACTCGGTGATTTTGGCACAAAATCGACCTTGATCTGATTAGATACCATGGCAGGTATATTTCTTTGCATTTTTAAAGCTCTTTCTTATTCTTTGTGGCACAGGGGAAGGCCAAAAAGACGCGGAAATTTGCGGCCGTCAAAAGATTGCTAAACCCCAACGATGCTAGACTGTACGTTCGCAACTGTCCTCTCCGGTGCAGTAATGCATTGTTCATCCACATTTTCACAGTAAAGAAAAACTAAAGGAGAAGAAAAGAGTGGAAGAGGCAAAAGCAAAGGCTGTCCGTCGAGTGTGAGCTCTGGAAGTTCCACATACAATTGTCATCACTCGCTGATTTCTCTGTGCTGTCTTTGGATTGTTTCAGACCTCAGATAGCCTCGTCTTTGTTTTTATCACACAATACAGCTCTTGTCCCACCGTATCGAGTCCTCATCGATACCAATTTTATCAACTTCAGTCTTCAGAACAAAATTGAGCTAGTTGATGGAATGATGGACTGTCTTTTTGCAAAATGCAAGTACAACAATCCATTGTGACATTGATACTTTGGACTGATTGGATTGATGTTTCGTTTTTGTTCTTGTTACTTGTTAAATAGGCATACCGTGCGTCACAGATTGTGTAATGGCAGAACTCGAAAAGTTGGGTCATCGATATCGCGTAGCACTCCGGTATGTCATCACCCCTCCATATTGCTCCTTGCCTAGGTTCTCTTCTGATAATTGTTCCTATACCAGCGTTGCCCGCGATCCACGATTTGAACGTCTTCCATGCACACATAAGGGTACTTATGCCGACGACTGTCTCGTCCAGCGTGTCACTGCACACAAATGCTATATAGTCGCTACCTGTGATCGCGAGTTACGCAGACGAATACGCAAGGTGAGTTCAGTAGCCTCTATGAAAGCAGCTGTGCTAACTGGCCCTTTGTACCCCGGCAGGTTCCCGGGGTGCCACTGATGTATATTGTCCGTCGACGCTATGCGGTAGAACGATTACCAGATCAAGGCGCACCGAGTTAATGTAGCGGGTGGGTAATACGTGTTCTCAACACTTGCTTTAATCACACATCCATATATATCGTACTGTTCGCACATATTGTCCGTAACAAAATAGCTTGGCAGCAGAACGACTTTGCAACTCTTTGCGACAAAGTGGTCTGGCCAGGACGTACCCCTTATCCTCTATATAACTTCAGTTGCATACCAGCCATTGAGGGAGCTAGTGTTGCTTAGCTTACGTTAGAGATGGTGACATCGTCGACGCAGGATGTCAAGTTATTTACGGCCCAATGCTCGACTACAAGCAGCAGCAAATGTTAATCAAGCATTTGAAGAGATGATTAATCGGCTATATTTTGTTTGGTGTGGGGACCTAGGGTATTGTTGGCAAAGCAATTGATTAGGCGTACTGGATCGCCCAAAAGATAAGGCGGTCACTACTCCTTTTCCAACAAGCTACAGTATTAGTACGTTGGTGACCACGCTGGTACTCACCTGTCACAGGAATATCCCCATGGACAATCTGGTGAATGTTGTTTTTTCTTTGTCAACTTTGACTATGATTATATTTGCAAACTGGCCCTTCAGGCAAGGTTGATTCTGAGCTGCAAGGCCGCAGTTGAAGTGATACAAAAAAAAGAAGGGAGTAACTGAAGTGAATATAGACAGCAAGGACAAAGATAACTCCTCAGCTTGAATGATTCCAAAGTAGTTAAAGTTCGGGAAGCGAAAGCTTGGTTCACAAATTAATAGCAAGCCTCTGCAATGCCTAACAATGTGACGTCGCTATCAGGAAGTCAATCCGCTGTATCTAAAAAATCAATGAAGCTGAGGAGGGAAATAGAAAATGGAAGTCCTTAGACTCCATAAGCAAAAACACTCCTTTTCTCGCAGCGACGAAGGCTGAGAAAAAAAGGCCAACATGACGTCATTTCATAGATATTGTGTGCAAAGCGTGGAGGGGAATGCTTGAGCAGGACCCATCTGTTTCTAGAACCTTTATCTCTTCGTATTCTCTTAAAAAACTATCAATGATTCCGCCTGCCTAGCGTCGCACACCTTGGCGCATGGATCGCTAAATAGCGAGGGTTAGAAAAAGGGATTCGTGGGTCTGCACTGTGAAAAGTGATGATTGTGTCGGCTGGGATTTTGGGAGGCCCCCCACTAAAAGCCTTATGCAAGCGATAGATATGTTCCGTTTCCTGTATTAAATAAATCGTAGTTTTTTCACAACCAAGCTGCCTATTTCCACAGGGTCACGCCAGATATCCAAAAACCAAAAGCTGTATGTGGGGCAGCACTCAGAGTTAATATGTTTTCAAACCGATTGATCTGGTCTCCGCTGAGTTCCTCAAGATGGATTCCGCCAAACCGGTTCAATATTCCATAAATCGCGGAGGACCTGTGTGTCTAGTTGTACGTCATCGACTGATTGCTTAGTGCGGGGATCTGGAACACACCGACACTGTTTTTTTCATCTTTTGGGGCAAAGGAGAACGGGATGATGTGAGCGACAACAGTAGCTCCGAATCTTCGGCATCAGATGAATTCACAATGCCATTTCTGACATGTAGTCAGCACGTCCGCTGATTATCCATCGATAATTATCACGTCGAAGGCACTACTGTGTGAGGTATTAAAAAAAACAACAGATTTATGATCACAACTTACCCAACCCTTCAACTCCCTCTGATCCCTCTTGGCCGACTCAATCAAAGACTGAATGTTTCTTTCTTTCAGCTCAGCAGAAGGCCTGAAGGGATGGTCTGACACCGGGGTGTTTTCCCACCTGGGGCACGCACTAGCATGGAGTTTTTGATATGATGAAATTATCTGCTGAAGAGATGGCCTGTAAGACATCTTTTGGCAAGATTGCGGAATGCCTCATCGTCCCGGCAGCTTGTGATCTCGGGAGCTAAATAATTTTGCCCTTCTGGAGTGGGTGCATATTGAAGCAAGGCGGTGAGAAGGTATGTCTTGTCGTCTTCGGTGGACACATATTATTCGAGTCTTAGCGTCGCAGCTAGATGGCTCATAGACAACGGACAATAATGAGTTTGTCCAACTTCTTAGTAAGTAGACAATGTTGTTATAATTGGGTAGAACTAGTGTAACTAGAAAATTTTCAAGAAGCTACAGGACAATAGAGATGGATGCAAACGAACTATGGGACTCACCACATCAGTGATACCAAGGACTGAGGTGTTCGCCCCTCCTATCCGGCTGTATATGTATGGCCGGCCATACATCCAACACAGTTCCGGCCATATGCGGGTATCCATGGTCCCCTGGACTCACACACGAGTCCAGTTGACCTCTAACTACTCATAACTGAAATCATTCACCCTATTAATGAAATTTATACAACGGATTGACCATATTATCCTTTCCCGGCACATGAGCACCCGCCTGGCTTACTCGGGTGTACACATATACGCTAACAGACAAACCATGCTTCCCCGAATCAACAACACCTATGCTGTGCCGTGACTCATAATGTATTCGAATTGTCTGTCAGTGGTTGCAAACTAACTATCAAACTACAATCATAAGTCCGTTTGCTGGGTGAAATTTTTTGAAGTGGTTTATTATATGCAGCGCATGGGATATGAATCTTCACTCGGGCCGTTGCATTCAATGACTTAATGCGTATTCACTGCAATGGTAACCTATAGCCCAACTTTCATGATGGATTTTTGGAAGCAAAATTCACTACATGGTGCGTATATTTGATTTAACGGTAATGAGCAGATGCAGGGAGAGCCAGATAACAACCCCTTTCACAAGTCCTTTGCAAACAGCTTAAGAGCTGAACAAATGTGGGTACGCCAGCCACAATTTGAAGGTCTTCCATGCACACATCAGGGTGCTTATGCCCACAATTTTCTTGTCCAGGGTGTGTTAAAGTAATAAAGGATGTGTTGACAAACTCAAACACAGACTCATACACATAGGGCACAGCAGGACTGTGCCAAACTCATACACAGATGGCGGAGCATAGCAAGCATCCACGCGGGTGCTTATCTATTAGAACTCAGATATAGTACAGTAATTACCCTAGTACCATTACTATTCCCAACAGGGTGTCACTGCACACAAATGATATATAGTCGCCACTTGTGATAAGTGGCGTAGAAGAATACGTAAGGTAAGTGCAGTGCCCTTTATGAAACCAGCGGTGCTCATTGGCCCTTTGTACCTCGGCAGCAATGCGCAAGGTTCCCTGATGTATATCGTCCAGTCGGCGCTACGCATCGGAACGATTGCCCAGATCAAAGCGCACTGAGTTGATATACTTGTTTGCATGTGGCTGTAATCACATATCAATACATACCAATGGTTCGCACAGATTGTCCATAATGAAATAGCTTGGCAGTAGAACGACTTTGCAACTCTGGGGCCTAGTCACAACCTCAGCTCGTATAAATCAGGCATTGAGCGGGCTCCCGTTGCTTGAATTACGATAGGATGACAGGCGTGATGGCGTCGAGTTATTTATTGCCTATTGCTCAACTACAAGGGACGAGCGTTGGTCAAGCATTGGAAACCTAGTTAACTAATCCTCCATGGGACGGTTACATTAGATACAATATTTTGTATGGTCTGGGGTTGGTTGGACCTAAGGGTGTTTGTTGTTGGCAAAGCGATTAACATCACTTTAAGCATTGCTGGATCACCCAAGAGATAGATAGATCACTACTAGCTATTTAGCATTACTGGATTAGGACGTTGGTGACGACGCGCCGGTGCTACGAGATCTTCTGGCAGATCTCCGAACCATATCATCTGCACACGTCAAACGAAGCTGGTGATCACCTTATATCAATCATTCGGATATATGACAGCCAGACTGCAGTTGACACCTGATTTAAGGATGCACAGGTAGGAGCCTATCAAGCCCGCAGGTTCTTCGCGAGAAGGTTTTCGTTGTCTCGGTATCTGCCCATCGAGACGTGGGATGATGAGATTTCTGCAAAGGAAAATAACCTGAAAGAGGCAAGGATAAAAGAGGCATGTTCAACAACAGACGAACTTCTGACCAGGAAATCAATACTAAAGGTAGCTTAATCAAGGAGACGGAAGAGCTCAAATCTCTGTAAACGGAGAGGGTCCATGTCTTCGGCCACGCAAAGTCACAAACAAAACAAAATGAAGTGCCATTTTTACCAATAACATGTGCAAAGCGTGCTGGTTGTTTGGGGAAGATCCATCCTGTGAAAGATCCTTTGTCTCTTCATAAAATGCATGTTGAACAATAGACGAACTTCTGACCCTGAAAATCAACATCAATCGTAGATTAACCAAGGTGGGAGTTGGAAGCCCTCAAATCTCCTTAGTCAGAGACGTTCCGTCTCTCCGGCCACGCAGATTCACAAACAAAATGCAATGAAACGCCATTTTACAGACATCAAATTTGTCAACAATTCCCCCTGCCCCATTAGCATGGCACACCTGGGAGCATGGTGCATGGATGGCCAACTAGCGAAGATTTGGAAGAGGGATTTACGGGTCTGCACTGAACAGTGATGGTTCTATGTGTCGGTTAGGATTTCGAACACGTGGCTGGGAAGCGATAGGTGTGTCGCTGTTCCTGTATTCAACAATAAACACAACTCCTCACAGGCCCCACATCAAACTATAGCTGTTTACTTCCACAGCGTCAAGCGAGACATCACGACGCCCCAAATTGTATGGAGATGAGCACAATATGTTTTCGAGTCGGTTGATCTTGTAGCCACTGAGTTATGGATTGCACCGAACCGGTTCAATATTCGATAAATCGCAGAGGACCTCTGTATCTAGATACAGAGGTCCTCTGCAATTTATCTGCATGTCACTGAGGGGACATTTCTGGGACATACCAAAACGGTTATTTTGCCGTTTAAGGAAACAGAGAACGAACCGCATCAGTAGACTCACTAAATACGATGGGACAAGGGGATTTGTACAAGACAGGTAGTTGACCTTTTGGCTAACTATGGATCAAAAATTATTGCATCGAAGGCAATGCTTTGTATAGGTATTGCGTGAGTATTGTATTCATGATCTACTTACCAAACTTGACTGTCTAGATGGTTTTTTTCTTTCTTTCGTTTAGCTCAGCAAAAGGCTTGTGGCGGCTTTCTGCGCTATCGGCACGCGATAGCATACAAATTTTCACATGAGTGAAATTTATCTATTGAACGGAAGACTTACTGGGAATGAGACCCGTAAGATATATCTTTTGGCAAGATTTTCCTCGTCGTCCTCGCAGCTTGTAATTTTGAAAGCTAGGTAGTTTTGTTCTTCTGGAGGGTGCATATTAACTGAAGCAAGACAATGAGAAGCTGGAAAGTTTTGTTTCGTTTTCCGGTGTCTACATGTTGCTCGAGTCTTCGAGGTGGCAGCGAGCTGCCTCGTCGACAGTGTGCGCGGGCGGTAGTGAAAAGTACTTAAGGTCGTTGTCCGTGGTCAGATTTGGAAAGGTTGGGCCACCCAGTTTCACGGAGAGACCGGGGGTTGGAACTACGTAACCAGCCTGTCGGACTTTTATGCTAGAAGGCTGTAGCCGCCTACACATAATGCTATCCGACAGATTGGTTACGATCCCTTTTATCTTTCTGGCAGATGTTCGAAATATTTTGGACACGTCACAATGGGGGGCAGTTCTCACTATCTCATATATATCAATCACACCCATGACTCAATGGGCTAGTTGGCACCTTGAGTTTACACAGTTTATGGTTCATCTAAAGAACTTTCCGGCTTCGATCCCCACCGAGAAGCATCAATATTGCAACAGACCAAACAGGGTACAATTGTATGATTAACTTTGCCTTCGGTATATAATTAGGCTGTAAGTCCCAGCTGCATTCAAGTACATATCATCACCCAACATCGTCGTAATACGGAGCGAGCCTGAGGCGACGTCCTCTGACGGGCAGGCCCTTGCACACAACCCCACCTAGATACTCTAATTGATGTCTATCAGCCCTTCGTCGTTGGTCACAGCAGTGACATCATGTTGGTTTCCATTAAAGATTGCGCGGTGCTCGACTGACTTTTTCATGCAGTGACAGGGACCAAATACTCATTGCTTTCATCCTTTGTCTTTGTGATCTATGATCATGGTGAGACTGGTGTTCAGAACCTAACCGCGTTCTGATGTTCCAACACTTCTTTATCAGTGATCACTCTCGATGGTGAGGTGTGTTGTCACTCTGCAGAGTCCAGTTTTCGTTCCGAAATTCTGCATCCATTTTAGGTCACGAGCGTATGGAGTCATTCATGGTCACTTGGCAAGATACTTTTCCTATGGGTACGGTCTATATCATTATCTTGGTTACCCTCATGTTAATGATACAACACCGGGTGCTCAGACTCGTTACTTTGGGCTCGGCTCCCTTTGTTATCAAGTTTCAGGTGTGAAATTAGTGCTCTATGGTGTATATCAAAACCAATGACAACGATGCAAAGTGTTCTTTCACCCTTCCCTCTCCCACACGGTAAGCATCCCTGTGGGGTTACAGCGATCCATTTGATGCTCAATCAACTTACTTTTTACAGTTGTCAGTGATTCTCGATATCTTCAAGATCCTTGGATTAGATTGAAACTGAATGTTTTCAGTTGTCAAGTCTCCTTGTTGTTTTCTGTCGTCTCGTAGGTCAAGTTTCCAAGTCTCCATCCGCTTCAATTGACATGACACAGCGCAGTTGCTCTGTTTTTCAGCGTAGAAGGTGCGATCATGTGCTCCATGAGCTGGTAGCAATACGAGACTGACTGATGCCATTCAAAGTGATTCTGCTGGCTCGGGTAAGCGCTCTGCAATATATAACTTGTCCTGTGATGTAGCCCTTTCAAAGATCTATGCTGTCTACAATCGCAACAAGACACTTATTGTTATTCTCGCTGGTATCTGTTTGATTGCAAATATCGTCACTCTAGCCCTCGATATCACCTTCCGCCCTGATAGTAAGGCTATATGATAATATCTACTCTACCCCGATACATTCTCACTCCGGCGCTCAGGTGTAGGAGCACCTCCCATTGAGCATCTGACTGGATGCACCCCTATATTCGTCTCGGGCGTCTTTGGTATTTCTCTTGTCCCCGTGATGGTGGCTGAAGCAATCCTGTGTCTTTGCATGATTTACAAAGCATGGATGATGTACAAAAGTCAATATGGGTCCCCGATGCTTAAACTTCTTGTTAAAGACAGGTCAGCATTAGTCTTGTTCAATATAGATATAGCCTTGAAGCTCAGAGTTATAATGTCTTGCATGGCAGCGTGCTTTACTTTTTCAGGTGAAAGACTGGCCAAATCGCACAAGTTATTCTATTGATATCCGTCTCAACGACTAGTATATTTGTTATCCTGATTATCAACTGCTTCATTTGGATTTTGGCCCCTTATACCGATAAGTACATTGTCTTTGGGTGCGTCGAATCCGCCTTTTTTTTGGGAGAAAGAGAGTATCGGATGTCGGAGAGAGTGATCATGTTCTCGTCTAGGTGGTTATATGCTATCTACACCGCCATGGGATGTCGGCTTCTCCTCAGCATGTTTGGCCAAGCGTCCAAAACTGCGTTAGAGTTCGATAGTGGACAGAGCTGGACGCAACTACGGTCCTGAATTGTACATCACGCCCCAGACGTACGTCCCATCTCGTAACACATCCATCCATAACAAGCCACAAACTCTGAACTAACTTTGTAAATGATTTTCAGAGTAAATATATAAACCAGGGGATCGATTCCCATATTGGTTTTCTTTTTCTTTTTCTTTTTTTGAAAAAATAAGTATCTGATGTGATGATCATGCTGGTCGTGGATGAATATGGGAGCTGCAGGGATGATGATGGGGATTATAGTTAGTGATGTGGTTGCTGTTTTGTATATCCATGTGTGTGTAGGTTTGAGTAACTTTGAGCGGGGGTGTATTGGGGAATATCAAGATGGAAGTGAAGAATGATACGAGCTGTCTTGTTTTTTTTTTGGAAGCTGGACTGGTTCAGGAAGTGAGGCTGCCGACAATAGTGTAACACAGGTTCTTGCGCAGCATCTCGCCGCCACATTATGACAAAAACAATAGCCAGCTGAGGAGCATTGACAGCAACATATACAATCAAGTCATCAATGCCGATATGTCATTCACTAGCTACAATTCTAGCCCGCGAGAAATCCACTGAGAGATTTTTTCTTCCTATTTTACGGTTACAGGATACAGGATAAAACCTGCTAATCGCAGAAGCAGCAAGAATGAGTTCTCTTCCAATTTTCTTCCAATGGACAAACACTACTCGTCACATGATATATAAATCAACATCCTCTTAAATCTTAAAAAACAATAAGGAACAGCGCCTGCTCTTGTCCAAACAAAAGAAGGGCACTCTATGTTATAAGAGGGAGCTATTAAATGACATTACTTGTCGCGAAACCAGGTAGATGTTAGTTCACCTCGTGTACAGGATGTCTAAATTGCAGGAAGGCCGGGCCACCCGGTTTTCACGTGGAGGAAGAGAGGTTGCATCTCGCGCTGACTGAGTTGCAGCCTGGGGTGCACTGGATGGAGGGAACCTGTATATTGCTGGAGCCCATGTTGAGGATAACCTCAAAAGTTTGGCCTGAACCAGGTGAGCAGCGAACAAAAGAAAAGACAGAAGAGGTAGACGCCGCACCATCGATGGTGAGTACACTAGAATAGGAAGAATCCAAATTCTCGTCGCTGACGGGGACAGCGCTCGAGCTCTGTTCGGGGAACGAAGTTGTACTTGTTGAGGAGGTGGTCCGCCATGGCAGCGAACTCGGAGGGGAAATGGGAATTTCCCGCTGGAAGTCCTCGGTGCGGCGGTTATGCCGTCGCA
>QFEC01074566.1:0-17376 GCA_003316585.1 Gomphus bonarii | reverse complement strand
GAGTTTTTGTAGCATATTCCCTGTGGTTTACCCGAAAATTCCTTCACCTATACGAGCTAGAGTTATACAAACAATGGAACAGGCAAAGACTCACTTTGATGTTTCGTAGCAATAATACTTGACCCGGTGTCGCGGAAGGTAGAGACACTTCGTCCGATTGAGAAGCAAAAACATTGACCGTCATCCCGTTGCCATCAGACTTGGAAGGATCAACAACACCAAACGACTTGATAAGATCTAGTTTACCAGGACCATTCTAGGTCAGATCACACGGACGGTGTATGAACTCACCGCCAGTTCTTGTCAGTTTGACAGCACCCACGTCCACTACCATTCCGACAAGAGAGCAAGTCATTCCGGAAGTGATGTCACCTATGGCGGTATACAAACATCCCTGAAGTAAAATCAAAGTTAATTAGAAAATATTGTAACCTGTTCTCTATCGTACATGCCTTGTCAGAGCAGAAACCAGCCACTAAATCAAGCGCAGGATCTTGAGGGGCGGCCGGAGCGGAGGAAGGCTCTACTGCGGCCGTTACTTCATTTCTCCCAGATATCGCCCGCTTCTTTTTTTTCTTTCCTGAAAGTTTCTGTGAATTTGACCCAGCCGAATTCTTCGTATTCTTCAGGGTGATATCAGAAGCAGCACTACCAGTGGAATTCCGAGCATGGCGCATATCTCGCTTCTTAATACGTCTTTCTTTACGACGTGGTGCTTCTTCCGAAGATGTCTGAGGTGTGGAACGAATAGTATCTTGGGGGGCTGAGTCAAGGGGATGGATATTGTCGCTCTGTCGATCTTGAGGGTTATCCAGCTCTGACGGTAGAGGAGATACTCGCGTAGATGGATTTGCTTCAGGCAGACATTCCACTGCCGAGGGAGGATAAAACCATTCGTCTTCAGTCCTTCGTTTGTTCTCTGCGATATCTAATGGATTTGTAAATCACTTAGTGACCGGAAATTAGAAACTAATGAAAAGGGACCTTTGAACAAATCCACGACCTTATCCTTCTCACGTTTATGCGAAGCGAGGAACTGTACGATCGCACCATTGGAGAACACGAGCTTAAATGGTAATGCCTTGGAGCTGCCAGGTTTTTTTGTCTCCTTCCTTGCACCTTTCAGTCCTATCCGTACGATATCCTTAGCCATGAAGCCTAGCTTTTCAACACCTGGCCCTTCGAACACAACGTCGAGAGTGTCAGATCCAGTTTTGACTTGTAATTTACAGTTGCTCATAACAGGCCATAGCATGAAGACCTGCCCGAGGATATGCTTTTCTTCAGGCAGCTCTTCTGTATCGACAAGTTGGGTTGCGTTAATTTCAGATTCTTTGGTGAAGTAAGCTATTGTTTCTTGGGAGGCCTGTCCGATATGAATTCGTTTAGCAGGCCTCTCAGGAAGACCTTCATCGCGTGTGCTTGTTGCTCGTTTCATATGGAGTATCAAGACGCGTACACAGTGATACACAAGGACCAATCATTAGCGCTTCAACTACATCACTACGTATCCGAGCTTCATCCTCGATTCATTGTATTCCCTTCTCCTTTCGGATGTAGGTCTGTGTAACGAGCCCAACGTTCTTCCTCCTGCCTCTTTTCTTCTGTCTTCAACTCGCTTTGGACAGTACCATCAATCTCAGATTCAACCGTGAGTTGTTCAGAGCGAGTTAGAGCATGTTGCGATTGTGGCCTGCAATTGGTTAAAATTTAAGTCTATAAATTTGGTGTTGTACTAACCCTCCTCCGGTAATGATATTTCCCCTACGTCTCTCCTCTTCGATATACTCATCCATTGTCATAGTAGGCAGTCTGTGATCCGGTCGGAATACTTCTGCCTGCATTCGCGATCGATTCGAAGAAGAGCTTGCTGGAAGTATAGTGAAGGGACGGAGAGGCTGGTCTTTTATGAGTTATATCACCTCTGACAACCTGACAGGTAACTTACCCTTCCGCTGGAATCCATCAATGGCCCTCTGACATCCGAGCCCCCCATATTACCGGGAAGATCCAGCCTCCATGTTGCGTCCTCGTGTGCTTTTGCTTTGGGCTTCATAACTTCTAGCGGCGGAGCGCCTTCTAGTAGCTCCAATTCTTGTTCCATGCTCTCAAGATGAGATTGCGCTTGCACCCATATGAGTCGAATCACGAGAAGAAATACATCACGTAGGGTTTCTTCTTCCTCTTCTTCTTCTCGGTCCTCTCCAGATGCGCTGGAGAGGAGTAGCATTGATGCTATCAAGTCTAAGTCGTCGCTTAAATCCATATATCCCATAGGTTGCTCTTTTCGCTTGCGAATTGCCTGTATACGGTTCGTAGTATATAAGCGGAGTGTAGACTCCAATGATAGAAGAGACTGCTTGCCTCAAGGCTGCCGCGAAGCTCCTTCTCTGCTCTGTATTGCTTGATCTTTAATTCCCGCCTTTTCCATGGATCTTTGACGCCAGCCAGTTTTTTGGAATACAACTTCTGTTCCCCTTCCGGAATAATACCGTATTGGTGCACCCGGTGAAGAAACAATTGCAAGTGCCGCTACTCACAACCAATGAGCTCGATGTCATTATCTCGTTAGAAATCTAGTCAAACAGCGCACTTGGCTGTTCCCGAGTCTCTTCATGCGCTCATCACGATCTGTCGCCAATAATCTGCCCTCCATTTCGGCCGCAGCGTATTCCACCAGCAAATATGGCAAATGGCCCGTAGCGAGATCTTCAAACGATTCGTTTGCACTGAACATCCCCGACCTGTCAATACCCTGCGCGAGAACCTCGAGATCGCGCAAAGAAGACGCTACTAAGTCCTGATAAGTAGTGGGTTGATACGTTTCAAGACGAAGAAAGTATTTCGCATCTACCTGTGTCTCATCGTCCATCGTGTGTAATGCTTGCGCTTTTGACGCACTCTGGAGGGCACGACTGAATAGGTTCCGCAGCGACATACTAGTTGAGCTAGAAGACATGCCTGAGAGCTCAGGAAACGATGCAAGATACAAGAGGTGAACAGTAACGGGCGCCTCCGAGTTGCCGCCGCAGAGCCGTATCCAACTCATCACTCTTACTCTACTGTATTTGGAGAAAGGTCAACGGTGAACGATCAACGTTCGGGACGCTCAACGTTACATATCGCCAAATCTGCTTTCGACAAGAAACTAGACAGCAGCGGTGCATTTGGACACCTTCCGCTTGGAATTCTGCCATGTCCGCACCCGGTACTCCTGTGACCAATGACTTCTCGTCATCCCCGCTTAAACGGACGAAGATAGTTCTTCTGGGGGACCAATCTGTAGGAAAGACCTCCTTGATTACGCGGTAAATTTACTTTCCAATATCTTTCCCAATTGTGGTTCATACCTTGCTCTAGCTTCATGTATGACACTTTCGATAACACGTACCAAGCTACTATAGGCATCGACTTCCTAAGCAAAACCATGTACCTTGAGGATCGTACTGTACGGTTACAATTGTGGGACACTGCAGGGCAGGCGAGTTCAGATTTGCACTTGCTTACTTCGTATGTTTCTGATGCAATGCTCTTCAGGAGCGATTTCGATCTCTGATTCCGTCATACATTCGAGACTCTTCAGTTGCAATTGTGGTGTTTGATATTACAAGTAATTATAAATATCTATTTGCACGAGATAAAGTCTCCTCTAACGCTGCGTCAGACCGCGCATCCTTCTTGTCTACGACAAAATGGATAGATGATGTTCGATCGGAAAGAGGAAATGATGTGATAATTGTGTTGGTTGGAAATAAGGCTGACCTATCGGATAAGCGGTATGTATTCCGACCCTCAAGGTCTTTTGAGCCTTGATCTGCTTCGCTCACTTTTGCGCATGAACAGGCAAGTGACGCACGAAGAAGCTACTGCGAAATCAACAGAACTTGGCATTATGTTTATGGAGACATCTGCAAAAGCTGGTCACAATGTGAAGAGCCTATTCAAGAAGATCGCCATGACATTACCGGGCATGGACAAGGAGGCCCAAACGACTGATGCTGCGAATACCAGTATGTTTCCACCAGCCTTGCATACACACTAAGTTTTCAATTTGTCGTAGAAATTGACGTTAACTCAACTCCGGCCAACGAGGTGCCTGAAGCATCACAATGCCAATGCTGATGTCACGAGTTATATATATATATATCTTGATTCATAATGTTCATATTCCTCAATCCTCGGTGCCTTGCAGCGATGATTCTGGATATTCTTGATCCCTTTCATATTGGCTTCGTTGACTGGTAACATTATAGACTGAAAATCAAATAACAATTACAGCCTTTTGGATCAGAGCAAGATCATCAATGTCAATGGCCGTACACCGAACTTTGGATACGGAATCCGACTGCTACGCACTCCGCGAATTGATCAGCCCGCGAAGGAGTCCCACTCTTCACCCGAGTCAGTGTCAGGGCCATCACAGAAAATGTCGTCGCATACTTCCTTCTGTATTTCATGCAAATTTTCAGCTTCGGGGGGCTCGTAGTCGGTGCCCTGAATGTCGGAAGATACTTCCTTCGTCTGCTCAGTAGAGTGATCACATCCAAAGAGTACCCTCTGCTCATCAACAGATGGTCCTTGGACCATTCCTTTCCAGGATTGGAGGATATAGCTATCAAGCACGTGAGCTCAGTGCGGCAGACGTTTGGTATGTTCCACTTACCAGGAGTCATCACCCGCGCACCAGGTATCGTCTTCATTTCGACCGACTATTGTATTGAAAGCGTGAACGGGCCTAATCTCACTCAGATGCGCTCCGGATTTTGTCGCGGCTTTGAACATCTCTAGAGTGTCCACAACATACACGAAAGGTTTTAGTTCCTGGCGATCGGGGGACTCTCCTCTTTTGACTATGATCGAACTGGAACTAGGGCCTCGGGGCGAGCAAGACCTTTTACGGGAAGGAGTGTAAGGTTCCTTTTTAAATTGTCGGATAACTCTGTCAAAATTAAGCAACCTTTTGACCCCCGTTGCCCATTGGTGACTATGGAGGCCCTCTAAAGTTGCCAAATGATCTTTAACTTTTGGATAGTCATGAAGTAGTAGAATTAGAGATGCCGGAGAGTCCTTGCTGGGTTGATGTGCATTTAAGATGGTTTGAATTTCTCCTCCAATCTCTACTTGGGGTAACGTTACGGTGCGCCATGTTTCTTGAACAAGAGTGTTCTATCAACTGTCAGACTCAAAAAAATAAGGATAGAAACCCAGGGAAACAAAGCTTACTTGTGCCTGGAATGAATTATGCAAGCCTTTATTCTCCTCAACCACAAAGTACCACGTGGGACCAATTCCGTCAACACCATCATTACTCCTTGTAGAAGATTTTGTTAGGCTGGCATCGATTAGTTTAGAGGTCGAGTGAATGCCGTCCGGTATCCAGAAATTTAGGGCAAGGCTGAATATAGCGACATGCTTACACCAGGGAGCTTCTGGCAGACCATATACCGAGGGGTGGAACTCATTTTGAATGATCTTCCACAGACACCTGCAGACGCAAGTTCAGCGCCAGGGCTTGGAAGCTTGAAAAGAAACAATGGGACGCAATACATACCTGCTGTGCTCAAAAGCTGCTCTGGAAGGATTTGGTGGAGCATTGCAAAACCGGCCGTTCGCCTTGGAGTTGTCTTCTTTTAGCTTGCTGGCTTTGGTAATCCCAGCATGTTGGCGTTCTTCCAGAAGCACCTGGAGCCTCAGGTGTGTGTCAATGTGAATCGGTGACAACGATGCGAATCGTGAGCCTAGGTAAGGAATATCAGATGCCCAGTCAAGATGCCGGCAGCTATGTCTCCAATGATACGGGAGGAGAATCTGTGAAGCACCAGACGATTCGATGCCTGGTATATATATATATTATATTTTTCCCGTTCCTTCAATTTTGACCTCTGGAACAAATGCCCTGTTCTCTTACCCAAGATTAAGGTTAGTGTAGGCAATCCGTTCTCTGATTTTACAGAGAGGGCATCGAAAATCGTTTCGGCGATTTTGGCATTGCCACCCGCTTTTCCGGCTGTCCAGTCACGTCTGATATGACTTTGGCGGCCGGAAATTTGCCAAAACTGGGCCATTCAAGCTTAGAGTAAACTGATGTGGCAGAGACGGAATGCGGCGCGAAGGTCGTCACGCGTTGTCACAGGAAGACGATGTCCCGTATTGATACTACTACAACATTGGTACCTCCCTTCCCCACCTTTCCTGTGCTATTGCCTACGCCTCCTCAACCACACCATACTCCTCTCGCTCCATTAGGACGTGGCCCACGAAGAATCAATGACCGACGCGATCTCGTCCAAGAGATTGACGACCTTAGCGATGAGGAAAATGAGCTTGAGGACTTGGTGAGCACGGAATTTTGTCAAGGTTGTTCATAGACTCAATGGAGACATCTTGCAGCGCAATGAGATGAAAACTCGCGGCTTCTCTTGGCTTATCCCTATGGGCAGGCAGTTGACATTACAAGAAGAGAAGAATGATGTGAGACCAAGACTCGTATTGTTATAAGATGGAGACGGAGATGTGACTCAAAGTTGCAGGCTTCTTCCTCGTCCTCCGAGTCTGGTTCAGCGTCCAATGGTCCACCATCGAATGCAGATGATGCTGAAAATGACTCGGCTCCTGATTTAGATGCCAGCATGGTGGACATGGATGATGCGGAGATGGACGAAGAAGAGGGCCTAGGTGTTGGCGGTGACCAAGACTTGGATGGGGGTAATGTAAGTATGGAGGGAATGCAAGAAGGGCATTAAGTTGAATGTAATTAAGTGGACGGCTATCCATGCTATCTATGCCCTGTCACACGATGCAGTATAGTTTAACTATCTAGCAAAAAAGTCCATAGACCTTCTGGGTTCTTGTAGTCGTGGTGTATGATACTAATTAGCCATCTATGTTGTCGGACTCCCTCCAATAACCGGCGTTCCTCAGAACCTGGTGGGTAAACCTGTGCCCATTCACACCAGATTGAGAATGCTTCGTCCTGTTAATGGCATGAGCCTGATGCATGCTACTATGCTGATCAACGTACTTTCCAGGAAAGAAAATTTTCCCGCCCGATGATGGTTGACTGCGCAATTTCATGCCCAGAGAAGACACCCCAAGTCACCGCATTGGTATCCCCGTTATTGACATTGCTTTCAAAATCTCCCTGCAAAGAGTCAGCTGGAAGTTCTAATATATTATTAGAGACAAACCTCGAGATTCCCGGCAAGGAAAGATATCATACCACATCCCCGCATACGGACCCGATCTTGTAACCAAGTAACAGCCTCTTGGTCGGCAAAAAATTCTACGAATGCTTTCTGGAAAATATATCCGCCTTTGGGTCCCCAGCCGACCAGGTCATCATCAGATGATACAGCATCTATAGCTGGCTGAGAGCCCACCGTCCACCAACCACGTCTCGTGAGTTGTTCAAGCTGTGGAACAATCAATTGTGACTCTCCGGAAAGTGGTGCAGATGAGAAGGGGGTAGTTGCAGTGGTGGAATGAAGATATGCAGTGAAAAAGTTGGTTAGATCGTCTAGTGACTTAGGATGTCCCCACTGCGAGCGTGCCTGTGCTGGCTGCATAGGAAGTTAATGACTGCATTCAATAGTCTGGATGGTCAGTCCACCTTGACACCTAATCCTCCATCCCAGAGGTTTTCCACACCGTACGCCGGACTCTTGAAGTCACCAAACCGTCCATTAGGGAACTCATCCCACGTAGCCGGATAATTGAGTTCACCCCGGCCTGCTAACCCAGAGTCTGGAGACGTCGCGGCCAAACTATTGGCTGCAGATACGGAAGCATCGCGGGGAGTAATGATTAAATCGGAATCACTGGTTTCCACATAAGTGGTCTGAGATGGTGTATCCTGGAAATTGGTAAGCTAAAGATAGGTAAAAGTAAAATGGGTGTTTCGGTACTAGGATTAGTTTGTTTTGTTCTATGGTCCGCTGGTTTCCGCCGATCCATCCAAGACCCTCCAAAACTCGGTGTACGCTTTTCTCTAGATTGAGTGTGCAAAAATGGAAACCAAAGACACGTCCTTCGGTCATAAGCCGACGGATCATTTTAATGGCCAATTCAACGCCGTAATCCTTCACCTTCTGGTCATCGTGCTGATGAACGATCTCAAGCAATCAGAGAGTTCAGCTCGTTCAAGGCTCGCTTACCTTGATTGGCTCCAAAGCAGATATTACATCCAGAGGAATTCGGGTGCCACACAACTTTGTTAGACGGAGAAAAGATGCGTAACTTTGTATGGGTAGTATGCCGGCAATTATCGGTACCTGGATACCTGTGATGCATTAATTGGGGCCGACGTGCTATAGTTTGGTCAAAATACCTTTCTCACGTACGCGCTGAAGCCAGACAAGGAACGCATCAACGTCATAAAACAATTGAGTGACAATGTATTCGGCTCCTGCGTCAATTTTTGCTTTCAAATGTATGAGTTCATCTTCCTCATCCACTTCTTGGTCTGGATGTCTATCAGGATAACCTACGAGAAATCAGTAAAGATGTGGAATTTGGTTGTACTTCCTCTTACCAGCTACTCCTATACAAAACTGAGAAGAATACTCGGGTGAATGTCGAATATAAGATACCAGGTCCCGAGCATAGATAAAACGAGGATCGGTCGGTATCCAGTATTCAGATCCACGGGGGGGATCTTATTAAAACATTGTGAGCAGTAGTTATCTACACATGAAAGAAAAAAGCCCTTGCCCCCACGCAAAGCTAGAATATTCTGAACACCCCGATCTTTCGCGCTCTAGTCGGATCTTCAACAAAATGGTTAATGGACGAAGCTATTGCACACCTTAAGAGCATCGTCGACCATACCCCCTTCCATATTGGTACATGTTAGGTGGAGAATGGTCTCGATACCATATTCCGACTGGGTAAGCCCAGCGAGATCCAGACTTCGATCTTTCGTGGACCCCCCCGCGCCCCACGTCACACTAATAGCGAGTGGGTGCAAAGCTGACAGTCGGTCTATCCGACCAAGCAAATTGGAGAATCCCTAAATTTACGGTGAGCTCTGGTGGAGGCTTTGACATTCGCACTAAACATTAACCTGGTCTGTCCTGGGAGGAAAGAATTCAAAAGTATAGAAAGGTGTCGAATCTGAAAGTTTTGCGATTTTGTCTTTCAATTTCATGTCGAGCAAGATGTTCACGATGTACAAAGACTGGCAAAACGCAAAATGACGTGATAGCCTCTTATTCGAGATGAGAGCCGGTTCGGTGGATGCAGCAATTCGCAGAAGTTTTGCAAACGGCGGCGTCGTTGGCGAAGTTCAGACCCTTTTTGCAACTTATGGAAATGGTTTCGCAGCGCGTGTTGACCCCGTATTTATGAACGCGATCAACGCGTCACATATCACGCAATGACTGCAACTCGGTTTTTCAAGGGATGGCCGAGACCAACTCATCAATGAACCGTTCATACTAACTCTGCGTCGCTCACATTGAGCTACAAATGCGCATGCTTCTCCTCTCCTCCTCACGCCGGAATCGGCGACTAACCACGAGATGACGTGGAAATACTGCAGTTTATATATAGGTGATCACTGCAAGTCGATGCTGATATTATCTACGGAACGTCTCGTCATATCCGAACTCGAAGCCATCCGCCGAACGGTTAGAATTGCGTGGATCTGCCGATACGGCGACAGTATCATGGAGAAAAGGTCCGTGACCGCCGAACGGTCAACGGATGTATTACGGATTAAATGTGCTCTTGATACTGTAACCCAATCCATCTAGGAGGGGCGACTTCTGCACAAATATAGAAGAATGGGAGATAAAGATGGTATCAAAAGATAGTCCAGTCATGACAGCTAAGGTGACCGTAGACCTCTCCTCGAATTAGTGGGTCGGATCGCCAGCGGTCGAACCCAAAATTTGATATGTGCTGTTCTTGACATAGTCAATACAGCAATTGGAAGAAATGACACCGATGCGAGAATGTCCCCTTCTATATGTTTAATCTACGTGAGGCATATTAGAGTCATGACGGCCGCATCCTAATTTCAAACTCACCAATACAGGTTGAAGTACAGCCACGTCGTTTCGCGACGGTGACGGGTGATATCGTAGCAGCTTGCCATCGTTGTATGGCAGATTTGATGTAGAACGGTCAATGGTTTCACTTCGCCTGCGCAAGACGAGTGACACGGTTGACGACAGCGATGCCCTTTGAGGATGTGTCGGCTAGGTGAAGTGGTGTGACGCGAGTGCAGCCTCGATATCAAACAGCTTACCTGAAATTTAGGACGATGCAAGGCACCACTAGAAAAGTCCCACTAGTAATGAAGGTTAATACCCTAGGTGAAGTATTTGAAAAGACGCGAGATTACTAATATAAGTTTGTTGTCCTCGCCTACGCTCCCAAAGCGATATGTTCGTCCATCGCATCGGAGTTTATCGAATGCTACAGACGAAACGAAAGAAGAATGTCCTTGACATCGCGCAATAATACGTTGCTCCCATGGTGAGATAACTGTAACAAGGTCATCTTGTCCGCCCGTCTAGAGGTGGCAACAAGGTGAATAGCATCCTCCTCTAAAGGAAAAGTAAAGAAAGGTGGTACCAGTATGAATCGCCCATCTGGAGACCACGCGACACATGTGAGGGATCCGAAATAAGAAGCATAGGTATCAACCAAGCTGAGATAAGTCAGAGATATTGACGAGAGGTAAGTGACAAGAATTACCGTTCAGACAAAGTGTCAATAATGCGCAAACAGCCATCTTCAGATACCGCAGCCACGTAACGAACATCTGGGGAAAATACAAAGTCTATAAAACCACATTGAGATCAAGAATTATCGTGGTGGTCATATCATCTTACCAACAACACTTCTTCGTGATAATTTCCAATGACTGATGGGGTTTTTCCCAGCCTTTTCATTCCGGCTTGCCCCATCTCGACTTAATGCTGTAACCGGCGAGGCGGGATGCCATGGTGGCATTGACACAAATATTTCTTCCGTAGGATCCCATCCGTCCGAGGCGGAATGAACCATGGAAGACGGGGGTGGAGACGCGAGTGAATTAATCAACGTAGAGTCATCAGTCTTTGTTGATGTGGTCGATGAAGGCAAACGTGTTTTTGGATCTTGTGGAGTGAATGTACCATCTTCGCGTTCTTTGTCATAAATTATAATAGATCCGTCTGCATAGGACACTAGAAATAATGTGTGAGACGAGGGTACCCAGCGCACTGAGGTGCACGATGAGCTGCAGATAGACCCCTATCGTGTAATAAGTGATGGAATTCGGGAGTGAAGACGTCGCAGTCGAACCTGCTTATTTATCCGTACATAGCGGGAGGACATTGGCTCTTCGAAATGCATTGAGCTCTTTATCATGAACTAACCACGAGCGCCTCACCGAACCAGATGAGATCGCCAGTGTGAAACCCAATCACGACATCTAGGTGTTCAGGTGAAGCAGTAGCTAGGTTCACGTCATGACAAGTTGGGAAAGCAGAAAAAGTGATTCGGGCCAAAGGGTCCTGTTGTGAACACTATCCAAACTATACATAAGAAGCTTAACGCTTGTACGCACCTTGGCTTTGGGTTCTGACCAAAAGAAACTTTTGGAATTGTTATAGAACAGGAATGTCACATCTCCTTGCTTGGACTGCAAGTTCTTGCTGAGACCCTCAGCACTTTGAAGACGAGTAACAAACGTAGAGGAGGTTGTCTTGATGTTGTGTTTTGGTCGGGACACAGACTTCTTCTTCCCAGGAAGAGATGGCGGTGGAGAAAAGAGGGAGGGGGGAGGGCGTGGAAATGGTGGCTTGACCATCGTGTTATCTACCTGCGATGGGATGGATAATTCAGGTTGGAGATCAGATGTCCCATCTTCGCGCGAATTGTCGCTGCTGGAGACGCTGTCTTTATCTTTGTCCCTTTCTTTTTCTTTCTCCCTCAATCGGCCATCCTTACCACCCCCAAGCAGTGAAGAAAGTCCTTGAGAGGTTGCGAGCTTTGGAGGAAAGTACACGATCACCGTGGACAGCCTAGCCAAAATTGGGCCGTTTGGGGGTGCAGTGACCGGAATGTGGATGACAGGTGGTTTCTGCTCCTCTGTGAGCGAGTACACACCTTCCGGGGCAACAAAGGTTGCCTCATTCTCCATAACGTCGTCGACGTTGCGTTGTTAGCCAGGCGCCAGGAACGTGCTGGTATGATGTCTCCGACTTCGAACATCCTCTTCAGGCCATGCAAATTATCAAGAAGGTGGATCAATGCCCTACCTCCAGTCTACGGCCAACCTCGACGTGCACAATCCAGTGAAGCCACATCGGGGGCCCCTCCCCCTGGTGGTCACCTTACCTCTGTGGCTACCTCCCTATTCCTTAAGAACACCAGAGAGTCTTCACTACATACCCGGGGAATACGTTGGATTGACGAAGTGCCTATTGAACCTCAAGATGGATTGTCTAGTGGGAGAGAGACGCGAAAGATGAACATGTTTCAAGCCATACGAGACGCCATGAGGTTCATACTTGGTTCAGACATGAAAGCCCATATTAACTGACACACAGTATCTCTCTGTCTAAAGACGATAATGCTGTAGTATTTGGTGAGGACGTTGCTTTTGGTGGTGTGTTCCGATGTACAATGGGTCTAGCTGAAGAGTTTGGTGGGTCCGAATGTTACATTTCTTGCATACATCCTTCAATGCCATTTCGATGTAGGCCGCGAACGAGTATTCAATACACCTCTATCCGAGCAAGGGATCGCAGGTTTCGGTATCGGTCTTGCAGCTATGGGACACACGGCTATCGCTGAAATTCAGTTCGCGGATTACATCTTCCCAGCATTCGACCAGGCAAGTGTTCCTCGTGCACTTCGTCTTTTGCCTTCAGTCTCTGATCTCTTTCAAAGATTGTGAACGAAGCTGCCAAGATCCGCTATCGATCTGGTGGCCAGTTCAATGTCGGAGGGCTCACTATTCGGACTCCAACGATGTCTGTTGGACACGGAGGTTTATATCACTCGCAGAGCCCAGAAGGTTTCTTCATGGGTGCATCTGGACTGAAGGTGTGTCTGGTGTGTCTATGATCGCATCAATCATGGAAGATCCAAGTAGATCATCGTTCCCCGATCACCCATCCAAGCAAAAGGTCTCCTCTTGGCTGCCATACGGGACCCAAACCCAGTAATATTTATGGAACCCAAGATTCTCTATCGCTCCGCAGGTGAGCGCTTTCATTCAACATAAGAATACATGCGATGACCGTTTCCATCAGTTGAGCAAGTTCCAATAGATGACTACGAGCTATCTCTCGGGCAAGCAGAAATAATAACATCTGGCTCACATCTGACCGTTCTCACATACGGTACTCCTATCTACCATTGTGAAACGGCTTTATCCATGTTGCGGTCCCCCCCTCCTTCTCTTGCATCACATATCCCAGAGTCTGTGCGTTCAGCCTCCATAGAGTTAATTGACCTTCGGACAATACTTCCTTGGGATGTTGAAACTGTTCAGAAAAGCGTGGACAAGACTGGCCGACTTTTGATTATTCATGAGGCAGGCCGTACAGCTGGCGTCGCGGCGGAAATCGCGGCGGAAGTGCAAAAGAGATGTTTCTTAAAGCTGGAGGCACCCGTGAGAAGATTGACTGGATGGGAGTAAGTATCTTGTTCTCGACCAAAGTGCATGCAATAACTGAGAGAATGCTCAATAGTACCCCAGTCGCTCTTCAATATGAGAAGTTCATCATCCCCGACGCGTTACGAGTCATGGATGCCATTGTGGAGACCCTAAATTATTGATTTGCATTGCCGTTTTCGTGCTCATCCATTATTGTGATTGATCACGTGATATAAGTTATTTGTATCGTAACGCTGTGACTATACGCGTACTCCTCGATAACAGATGTTGGCCTCCTTGATGATGTGTATCGGTCGCAATATTTTTCTTTCATCCTGTTGGTAGTCAAGAGACCTAATTTCGTTAAAGAGATTCACGATAATGTCTAGCCTAAAAAGGCCTGAGCTCAAACTTTTATAGAACAATGTAGCTTACATGATAATGTTCGGGGAAGCACAAACCTTGACGCGTACGAAACTCTGCCACCTTACCCAGCTTGCAATATTGAAACAGTCTCCATCACGTTGAGGGTTCAACAGGTTGGAAAACGCGTACACCTCATGGTTATGACTCCTTACTTTTAATCCTTAAGACAGAAATGGCCAACGTTCAGAAACCCCTCATACTTCTCATTTCACTCAACAAGCAGCCGTTCTTCGAAGATATGTACTCGGGCTTATTGAATGCCCTTATGGCCAAAGCCGACGTCGATGAAGCTTCGACCGCTCTTCAGGTTCCCGAGCTCACTCCTTCCAAATATTCAGCTGTAGTCGTCACGGACCAAGCTATATCAGAGTTCAAATATGTCGATGTTTTATCTCGCGTTGTGGAATACGCTCGGGAAGGCGGGATTGTAGTTATTGGAGGCATGTTCAGCTCCTGCGTCAAACTGAGTGACCTTGACCCGCACTTCCACACATGGGGACTTTCATGGAAGAAGGCAGGCTACCGAAGAAGCACTTGTGTTCTGAATCCGGCGACACATCCGGGTTTCAGAAGCAATGGGAGTATGCCCACTTCATACAGCATGAAGGTCCTGTCCCTCAAAGAAGTTTCTGTGGGAGACATCGTTTATAGAAGGACCGACAATGAACACATGACCGACGAGGGCGCCGTAGCCTATACCCGGGTCGGTAATGGATATCTTGGTTACATTGGTGATGTCAATGCGGAAGAAGAGTCGACTAGCGTTGTCCTGGCAATGTGTGGATTGCCAGTATGACGGACGAGACACTTGGGATAGGGAGGTAGGACAGATGATGTTGCAAATATTCCAGGTGTATTGTTATCATGTAGGATAATGAAGGACCCACCAAGTACAAGTAAGTAGTACGGAAAAGCCAATTGTTATGCCTTCGTCTTCTTCACCAATTTAATTCCTAGAGAATTAGCAGCGATTTTTCTTTTCTTTGGTGGAGGTTGTGATATCTTGGTGCTGGGTGTCGATGCGTTTACCGCATCTGGCAGAAGAGTACTGAGATTAGGATCCATGCCGTCGGCCTTTCTCTTGACAGTAATAATTCGCGGTGCGGATACAGACGTTGCAAGAGTGTCGGGAGCAGACTCTGAATCAACCGAGCCGTTTTTAGGTTGTGGAACCGGATCCACACCAGACGGGCCCGCAACCTTTGAGAATACCTCCTGCACCAACTTCTCGTCCTCCTCCTCGGCTAACCTCCGTTGTCTGTCTTCCTCATCTTCAATCTCTTGCATGCCTAACCGCTCGAGCAATTCCATGGCCTGTGCTTGACCTACACGCTCGTTCCGCGCATTCCGCGCTCGAATATCCTGCAGAGCGTCTAGAATATCCATCTCGCGTTTCGAGTCAACCGTGCGGTTCTCAAGCGCTTTCATGGGATTATTTTCTTCCTCCTCCAGCTTGGCAAGCCTATCTTGTTCTTCAGCCTTCTCGTCTCGCCAAGGCTCGAAATTTCGCTGTGCCCCATGCTCTGCAACATAGTCGGTGTTCTTAGGGTCGGTCTTGAACGTGATCTCGGATGAACATAAAGTGCTGTAATGACGGTAAGAACAGAGAGCCGATAGCACTCGCGATACCTTACCACTTGATGTAAAACCTATGGCCCGTGAACAAATCAAGTTGAGCAGGGGTTAAATACACTACAATGAAAACGCACCTGAAGATCTTGATGCCATAATAGTCTTCGCCATCAACCGTCTCCTTCCGAGCATTGAATTTCTTTCCCTTGTAGATGTAGTCACCACACGTATTACATCGCCTGAGACCCAGCATGAAGCATGAATAAAAACGAAATGAAGAACAACAGTTAATGTGCGCGTACATGGAGAACGGGGCCATGAGACGGACTACTTGCTGCGAGTTCTTTGGACCCCTCCGTCGTGGGATCTTAGAAGGGTCAAAGTCTGGGGGATAGTACTTGTTGAGAACCTTTCGCTCGGACATGGTTGTGGTCGGTGGCTGAGAAGTACGGCTAGCGCTCGCTTAGGTGATTTCATTTGTATCTGGCTCTCTCTGCTAGGATTAGAAGTCAGACTTGTGTATACTTACTAGCTGTAGAGTGCTAAATTGAAGAGCCTAACAAGCTTCAAGTTTGCGTCGAGCACAGAAAAAGCCATAGAACCCTGAATATTTCTATAAATAAACATCCAAGTCTATATAGCCTTT
The DNA here is from genome assembly GCA_003316585.1 of Gomphus bonarii. Lineage (NCBI taxonomy): Eukaryota > Fungi > Basidiomycota > Agaricomycetes > Gomphales > Gomphaceae > Gomphus > Gomphus bonarii. The sequence goes on along the minus strand of QFEC01074566.1, from coordinate 1,135 downwards.
CTCCAAAGAGTTGATAAACAACTGTCCCATCGTCTCCTTCCATATGTTTCTCAAGTAACACGTATACACCATCATCGTCGAATATTCATCCCTTTTTCTGCTCTCTCATTCTACACAATCTCCTCTGTAAATTTTTTTTTTGGTCGAAATATCTTGAGCGTAAATACTAAATACTCCTCTCCACACCAAGATCTGCTTGAATTATCAAGACAAATCGGTTGGAAAATGTCGTCCAGGAATCCGCTAAAAAAGCTGTTTTTAATAGTACACTGTACAATATGTACCACAGAAAAAAAAAAACCGACCATATGGAAGGGGGAGATGTGGTGGAGGTACAATAAAAGAGAGGGGGGGGAAGGGCGTACAATGACGCACACCATATACAAAAAAAAAAACAACAACAAAAAACTGCGGGGAGAAAACATGACGCAAGGTATTCAAGCAAATCCAAAAGAGAGGAGGTGAAAGAAAAAAGAAAAAAAAAAGAGGAAAAATCCAAAACGTGTGACACGGAGAACATCCATCGATCAATTAGATGGCAGCACTGGGTTCATCCGTAAGATGGGGGACAATTATGAGGGACACAAGGCATGGGAATGAAAAACAACAAGCAAAAGCCAACGGCCAATGCAGGGGAAGGTGGGGAGGGGGAGAATCTAATCTAACAAGGTATGAAACAGAGAACCGGTTGTTTAACCGGTTCAAGGAAAGTTGACGGCATGGAGAACCCGTGTTTCCTTGTGGTTAGGGAGGTGGATCTGAGAATTTGAAAAGAAAACCAAAAACAAGAGAGCTGGACATATTCTGATGAGTTATTGAGGGTGTGTAGAGGGTGTGCGAGCCGGACCTGGCGCAGTTTATCCCCCGGACATGCCGTTGTGCATATACGATTGCTGCATCTGATACGGAAAGGGAGTCGTCACGTACGACATCGGATGCGTGCCATTTCCGTAGCCTACACGCACACACAGAGAGGCACGGGTAAAAAAATAATGTTAGCACACTGATCATATATGCCCCGACAAACGGCCACTCACCCATCTCCTGATGCATATTATACCAATACGCCACCTCCATTTTCATATTCGCCTCCCCCTCTGCCCCTATGGCGCCCTCGATCTCCATCCCTCCCCCT
>QFEC01074560.1:4825-19037 GCA_003316585.1 Gomphus bonarii | reverse complement strand
GGAAGAAAGAAAGAAGTTACAGTGAAGTAACTCCAGCAGACAATAAGAGTCTCTAATGAGGACTATATGCTATAGCCCTGGGTTCAAATCCTGGTCTGGTTTTTCTTTTCATCTAACACAACACCCTCTCTTGGGTCCAAAGGTATGCAAACATACTTTATAAATACTCAACAACCCTGGAGCCAACTTCCAGGGACCCAAGCCAAGGTTTGGGCACTCAGCCTGAAAGATGTCTGTCTGAACTGAGGTATCCTCCTTTAGCCTGAGTGAGCTCAGCCTGGAGTTGAGCTGATCTCTTCTCAGCTCTCCTCAGTCCTCAGCACCCTACCTCAAGTCTTGGCCTCTGACTTGAGAACTTTGTAGGTAAGTGCTGAGCTGTTTGGTAGGCCTGAAGGTGCCAAAGGTTCAGGAGCCTCAGCTGAAACTCTCAGGTCATTTGGTGCACTCTGGGCTAAGCTGGCTGGGCTTTAGCTTGGTGCTTGAAACAGGTTGCCCTCTGACACCTAACCTCAAGCCTTGACATCTGACTTAAGAATCTTGTAGGCAAGTGCTAAGCTGGTCAGAGGGCCTGAAGGTGCCAAAGGTTTGGGAGCCTCAACTGAAACCTTTGGGTCATTCAGTGCCCTCCCAGCTGAGCTGTCTTGGGTTCAGCTCAGTGCTTGAAATAGGTCATCATCTGACACCATCCATTCAAGTTGTACTTACAAATACTGCTTCACTCAATTGGGAGATCCATCAAGTTAATGTGAAAAGTGCTTACCTCAATGCCCTATTCAAAGAAATACTCTACATGACTATTCTACAAGGAGCTAAGAAGCCAGGGCAGGGAAAGAAAGTGTGTAGGATCTTAAAGGGGCTGTATGGTCTCAAGCAGGCTGGAAGGGGTTGGTACCAAGAGTTGACCAGTAAAAAATTCACTCAAGAACTAGGCTTCTGACATTCAGAACTTGATCATTCTATATTCAAGTGCAAAATCAAGAATGAATATATGATTGTTGCTATAGCTACAGATGACATGCTTATTACTTCCAACTCACTCACACTAGTCTCTAAGCTAAAGTCAACCTGTCATGTTAATGGGGAATCTCTGAGATAGGAGAAACCCACTCATTCCTAAACTTCAATATCAAGCATGATTGAAATGCATGCACAATTTCCATTAATCAAAGTGCATATTTACAATCTATGACTAAGAAATTCCACATAGCTGATGCAAAACCAGTGACAACCTTAATGGAATCTAGCATCATGCTGACTAAAGAACAGGCACCACAATCCATACAACCATTAAGTCTGGAGTCCAGGATATCTTGTCCAAAGGGCTTCTGTAGTGGTCAAGCTGTCAAAGTTGAACCAGGGTATGGAGTTGAAAGGACTTGGCTTCAACTTATGTGTTGAACCCTTTTACATCCTCTTATCCTTGTATTTACAGAGGTGTTATTGAGTGAGGTTGCAGAGTGAGGTTGTGGAGTGAGTTCATGGAGGCAACTAAGAGGAGACTAAATCAATATTCAAATTAGAGAACTAGCTATGAATACATAGAGGTTTAAATACATTTGGAGTATGGGATTAATATGGAACAGGGTTGTCTGAATGTAGAAGGAGAACTACATTAGGATGCAGGGATGCTAAATGAGAAAGGGGGACATGTGAAACTATGGAACATACTAGAAAATGATGCAAGGGATGACAGAAGGAATGATGTGAAGGTTCATGTGTGTGACATGGAGGTCCATGTGTCAGAGTGATAACATGGTGAGGATGATAGGATGGAGTGTGATATGTGTGGATATCACATGAGGAGCTCAGAGGGGATCCAAGGGTGTGGAGTGTGATGGAGGGGTGAGTACAGCTCAGACATGACATGACTAAGGGTGCTAATGCAAATATGTCAGAGGTGATCTGGGATCTAGCAACAACATGCTATACATGCAAAATATACAATACACTGAAGCCATCAGAAGTGTACTTTGGGTAGCAATGATCTTGCACCCGCATGCTTGTATAATTTATTCAGAATCCAGCAGTCATTCACTGGGAAGCCCTCAAATGAGTAATTGTCTATCTACATACTACTAGAGACACATGGCTTACATTTGGAGGAGCTGATGAAATATCAAGGCTTACTGTGATGCTGATTGGGCTAGTCAAGCCTGTTGATATAGCAGTAGTAACTCTGTAAGATAATCTATGTCACCTCAGTGATAACAAACACTGAGTCAATTCTGTAACTACCTGTAAGATAATCTATGTCTAACTAGGTAGTTAGCTGATGAAATAAAACAAGCTCTATGAGTAGACTCACTACCTCAGTGATAACAAACATTGAGGGGCTTTGTCTATGGTGCCCTATATATATAAGGAGTCCAGCCTGACAACCAGTGTCCCAGGCCGGCTCCATACCTTCACTAGCCTCCTGAGGCCTCGTGCACTTGTCTACAAGTGCACTGGCGAACTAACTACTCGTAACATGATAAATAACTATCGTCTACTTAGGATTGAATGAGTGAGCCTGCAAATACTTCCTTCGGGTTTCACCCGGCCCTTTAGCGCTGGTTCGGGTGACTCGGCGGGTGACACGTATACGGGCGGCAACAACAAAGTCCACCAACACTCATCTCCAGATTTTCTTTCCATATGGGGGCAGGAGCTGTGTGTCCTGGAGTTGCAAAAAGCAGAACTTGACAGCTCTCCCCAGCACAGAAGCAGAATACATTCCCCTCACACCAAAAGAGGCAGTCTGGTTTTGCAACTTCCTAGGAGAGATATGTGGAGTGGACCAGGCCCCAGTTACCATCAACTGTGACAACAAGGGGCAATTGCCATCTCAAAAGATAACAAGTTTCACACACAGACAAAACACATTGAAATCAGGTATCATTATATTTATGTGTAGCTGATGGAAAGGTTGTTGTGGACTACATCCCTACTGCTGAAAACGTCGCCGATGTTTTTTACCAAACCGCTGGCAAGACCCAGATTCACCGAGCTGGCCACCAAGCTGGGACTTGGTGCCGGCTGAACGTTCTCGCTACCTACTTTACCCGGCATCGCTGGAGTGTTGAGGATGACGAGCGACACCTTATTGTTTCCTTTTACTCGTATAGGGTAGATTAGTCATGACAATACGAGCGTCTCAGTCTCTTAACCAGAGCTGAGACATTGATCTAGTTGCGAGGAGACACTCCAACCTTTATGTATGACATAAAGAGCCAAGATGTATAGATGAAACTACTCCATGGTGGGCAATGTACATAATTTTGACAATCTTAGAATTCAGATACCCTTTTAGGTAGATTTAATAACGAAATAGAAAAACTCCTGGTCCCGAGTAGTAAAAATTGTGTAGTCACCTCTGGTATTGATATTCGCGGCGCTCAGATTGTCAGTGATTTGTTTAATCATACAATGCAGAATTTTTACAAATGGGAGGCAGAACTGCATTAAGTAAGAACGGTGAAGAGGGATAAGTAGTGCCTTGTTAGCTTAAATGGTAAAATGTGGACTGTTTGTATTGGATTTTGGAACTCTTTGTTGTCGCAAGGTTGCGGGTTCGATCCTCGTGCCAGGCTTTCCCAAAGACCACAAAACCCCCTCCCCTTGAGATGAATGATGGCTGGGGATTTTTATTTTTATTTTTATTTTTCCCTCTTCCTTCTGCTGGTTGTCGTTCCTCGGGCGATCATTGTCTGGTTCTGGGTCACCTTTGAGGACCCCACTGTTGAGTATTTAAATGAGCGATGCTGTCCATAGATGGGTGGCGTTCTATCGGCTGCGTCGGTTCTTGTGGGAGAGCATTGCTGGCCAATGTATCGGAGGAAAAGGTTAGGCAACTCCTGGTTAACGGGTTGCAGAAGGCCGAGGGATCTCAAATCAAGCAGCTAGGTCTAGAGTTGTTGAAGAGGATTTCTTGGTGACATCAAATTACATGTTAGCGCCAGATTGCGCTACATTAGAACGAAAGATCAGGGATGGTAACACTGGGGCAAATTGAAAGTGGGATGAGTACATCAAATTACAATGAACGCATCACAGAAGTAAGGCAAAAAAGATGATGAGAAAAGAGCTATTTTCTGCATTGCCAAATATGTCAGAAGACATGCTACAAAGAACCGGATACTGACAGAATGCCATATATCTAGGTCCTGGCGGTGCAAGAGAACTTGAAGAGGGTCTCGAATTTGACTTCGACACTAGCTTGCTCGACCCGAAAGTGTTAAATCATTGTATTTTGTTTACCTCGATTCCAATAGGGTTCAATATATCGCACCCTGAATTGCTGTAGACCATTTTGGTCGAACATCAGTACGACTGTTACCATGACTTAGATTAATCGCTCAGCCGGTACCCTATGTTGAGTGCTGGATTAGCACAAAAGTACTGGAAAACTCAAATCTCTGAATGATCAATTTTCAAAGACATGATGCATTGCAATTGTTTTACTTTGTACAGGTTGGTGCCACTTCCCATATGCGTACCAGACAGTCGTCTCCTGCGGTAGCTAGGATATTTTCCATGCCGGACCTAGGACACCACGATATGGAGTTCACATCACTAACACCGTGGGCTGAAGATATGTGAGCAATGAGTTTGTCTTCCAAGACATCTTCGCCAGTGACCTAACAAGGATTTCATCATCATAAATTATAATATAACATTGCACGTACTGTCAATTCCCAAACGTTGATTATTCCGTCACCACCAGCACTAGCGAGCCACCCCAAGGATCCTTTGCCACTAAGGCCAGGCCCCCATGTTACCGAATAAACGGACCTCTCGTGTCCATTCAGCGTTTTAACACAATCCCACCTTTCACCCCCTGTACTTTCGCGCACACGACCCCATATTCGGATGGTTAGATCTTCGCTGGAAGACGCAATATACTTCCCACATGGACTCCAGGCCACGCACCAAACTGTAGAGGAATGACCTTTAAGGGTATGCGCTGGATACCAGTCATCGTCTGGATCATCCACATAAAGATTGATGGTGTCATCATAAGAAGCAGAGGCTAGCATCTATTCTGTGAAGATACATATATAAGCTAGGATCGAGGCTGATACCAAAGGGGACAAACGCGACCTCTTCCTTGGGATGCCAGACGACATGCTTGATGTCCTGTGAGTGGTGCATCAAGACTCCCAGGCACTCAAATTCAGCATCAGGCTGCACTACTCAAACTGATAATTAGATAAGTGAGAAATATAGAGCATCTGGAACGTGCCTTCCCATATCCAGACAGTTTTATCGCGGCTACATGAGGCAAGTAGTGTTCCAGTACACGAATAAGCTACGCTCTTGCACTCGGTCTCGTGACCTTCCAATGTGCTCACGCACTCCCATTCTCCTTGTGCACTTTGTTCTTCATCCTCATCGCCTGCTCTAGCTCTTTCCCATATTCCGATATTGGAGTCAAAAGAAGCAGTGGCTAACGACTCTCCGGAAGGAGCCCAAGCAACAGCACGGACAGTGCGAGTATGCTCAGTCGGAATGTTCGTTGCGAGGGAGAATATTGGTGGGGAGGAAGATGTATAGTGGTATAGCTGGACGGATTTGTCGGCGGAACAAGAAGCAAGAAGAGGTTTTTTAGGGTTCCAGGCAACGTTCCATACCACCTCAGTATGACCTATATCACAATATCACAATTAAGGATCTACATTCATAATCGAAGGACACTATATGACTAACCTGCTAGCTGGGCTAAAGGCTTCAAGGCGTAGGTATGGGACATTGATGGCCGAGTTCTCGCAAGATTCACGTGATCACGTGATTGATTTCTGACCGTCATAAAACAGTCGTGTCAGTTCATGGCCAAACCCAAGAAGCCAAGTCCAAAAGTGAGGGGATGAATGCATAAGCAACATATCTCGTAACTAACTCTCCAATACTCAAGGAAATATATTGGGCCCGAAAGCAAAAGGAGGAGGCAGAGAAAGTCGCACTGTTACCCCCGGGCCTGGTGAACCATGGAAAGTAAGTTGATATAGATGGATATTAAGAACACCAAGCTAATGAACCTCAGTACATGCTTTATGAATTCCGTGCTTCAAGGGCTCGTTGCCACCGAGTCACTCGAGGAACTTGTTCTGTTCCGTTCCTCCAGCAAGCGTTTCATACCTCCCTTAGCCTCGCGTTGCAGCCCTCTTATTATAAATGGTCGTGGTCCAGAGGGACTAAGACAAGAATGGGTCTCTGGAATGTCCCTTGGTGATATCTTCCTTGCTACCCTAGAACGGGCATGGCGGATGCGTGAGATGAAAGATCGGTCGAGTATGAGTCCCAAGTAAGTTAACAACCACAGATGGCTCAATCGTATCCTTTAACATCCTTGAATAGAGAGCTCCTTACTCGTCTTGGAAAAAAGTATGACCAATATATGGATGTAGGTATTCATGCTATCTCCCTTATTGTCACGACTCATATCTAGAGCAGTTTCGGCAGCAAGATGCCCACGAATTTTTTCTACACCTTTTGGACGGTATGCGCATGGAGGAATTTGATGTAAGCAATCCCTGCTTCTTAGCTTTCTCGGTATATTTACAATACTTTATCGCGTACGTCCAGATCATCAAACATCGCCAGCCGCGCCCTTCTCCAAAGTCCAGGCGGCGTGCTCGAGACACTAATACCGTTAGACATGTCCCCGACGTAATTCCAGAGGAAGATCGACTAGTATCATTCATTGATGTACTTTGGGGAGGCAGATTCACGAGTGTGTTGATTTGCGAAACATGTAAACATGTGTGTATGGCAATTTTCAGGCACCTTTCACAGTTCATTCAATGGGGTTTGTAATGCGTAAATTCCCTCCAGGTGTCTCACACATACGAAGATTTTGATGATTTATCGTTATCTATCACCCACGACGAATCCAAAGAACGCAAGGTCGGTCTGTTCTATTTTTCAGCTACCAAAGTGACCCTGACTCCTACAAAAAAAGCGTGACAGACTTCGAGCATTCGCTTCTAAGTTCATTTCTCAGTCCAATCGTTCCCCATGGTCACCGCGGCCACAGTCCGCATCCCAACCGCCATCACCTTTTCTGTCAACATCTCCTTTAGAACCCATCGAAGATACCTCGGAACTACCTCGTCGCCGCAGCTTTGAAACAAACTCGCTTCCCGGACCATCGGCAGAACGTGCAGCTGAGAAGGATAAAGTAGAGACGGTAGATATCCTTGCTGGATTCAGGAATAATGTGGACATTAAAGATTCAACAACCCAACACTCTGGTCTGCGAACACAGAAGGCTAATGATGCTGGATTGGGGCGTCTGGGGAGAAGAATTAGCGTGGGTGTGTCACTGGGCCTAGGGAAGGATAAAAAATTAGGAAGCACGGATAAGGAACAGAAACATATGAAGACAGAAACTACTCAATTAAATGGGAAGAGGAGCGAACCTGACGAGGATGGAATTTCGTCGTCATCGGCAGCCTCGAAACCTAATTCCCGACAGCCTTCCCCTGGACCTATAAACAAATTAAGAGGGCCAATTAAATCACCAAAGGCATCTGCACAGGACGTGCGAGAGGCTGCATACCTCCGCAGGCTGCTTCAAGATACCACACCAAGCTTGTCGAATCCTTTTGCCATGCTGCGCATGGCTTCCTCAAATGGTCCTAGTTCCGCGTGGGCCAAAATGAGCTCCACACAGAGCGTGGAAGATTGTTTAAAGAAGTTCACTGCAGTAGAAGCTTTGGATGGTGATAATATGTTTGGCTGTCGAAACGTACGTGTTTTGCGATGCAAAGATTCATCGTTGATTGGAGCCTCCAGTGCTGGAAGATTGCAAATGGGAAAGTGCCGACCAAAGCGACTTCCAATTTTGAAGACAGCGACGACTCATCCCATGGGGAGGCACAACCCGAACAAGATGTACAACCATCAAGATCAAGAGCACTGGACCCTGAACAGGCTCTCTTGAACACAGACCACAGCATATCAAGTGTATCAACTTCTGTGATATCGTCGGAACTGGACCCCAACGTCGGGCGGTCAACGTTAACTTCTACATCGTCTCTCCCCACAAACCCTCGCACGGGTGGCTCTAGTTCTCACACCAATGTTGGTGGTTCGAAATTACAAGAGAAAAAGTCCTCTACCCACTTAGCTACTCGTGAAACTGGAACTCAAGAGATTCCGATTCCCACCATTGCACCTATATCCCCTCCAACTGATAACATCACATCAGACTCACCCGAGATTCGCATACCATATTATGGCCTTTCCAACAAGTCAAATGTGGGTATAGCTTCTTATCGAGACTCATTACGCTTGCCAGAAGCGAATCTCCGTCATCGTCCGGACAGTCATCGGGATGGAGAAAGCAGTGTAAGCTCAGAGGATAGCGACCATGATGAAACGTCGGGTGTGTCCGATGGTGATGGATCTCTTTCATCTGTCCCAGAGTCAGCCGACACGCGACGTCCACGGCGTTCTTCGCTACCACGTTCAAAGCAGGTCATATATCGACGTGCGCTGAAGCGCTATCTTATAGCTCGACCACCGCCCATACTTGTTATTCATCTCAAACGCTTCCAGCAGGTGTCCAAATCCCCTATTACTCTGTTTGGAAATCTGAAGAAATTGGACGACTATGTATCTTTTCCGGAGTATTTAGATATCCGCCCCTTCCTTGCCCCCAAGAAAGAGGACTATGGTCTTGGAAAGGACGCACTTAGAGGCAAAGTGGTAGAAAAGGGAAGCCGAGAGGAAGACCAACCATGTGTCTATAGACTGTATAGTGTAGTTGTACACATTGGAAATATGGTGCGTACGGCATGATTCGACTTCGATTACTGTGAATCGTGGTTGATTTCATTTTCCCTAGCTTGGCGGCCATTACATTGCATACACGGCACTCCCTCCGTCAAAGGAGAATGCATCTTCTAAAGAAGATGCCACTTCCCGCGAGCACAAGTCTGAAACACAAATGGCACCTGTGAAGAGCCACAATCCCGAGGCAAATAAACAAGAAAGGCAATGGTGTTATATCAGTGATACCGTCGTCCGCTTAGTCTCATTAGAAGAGGTTCTCAAGGCGAAAGCATACCTTTGTATGTATGAGCGAATAGAGTGAAAGTATAAGAGGAAAGTGAGATTCCGATATTGGTGTAGCTCTAATTAATTATTGTAATTTACTATAATATGTATTTCCATACTCCATACCAATCGCCAATCCTGCCAAGCCAGTCTAGCCGGTCGATTCCGCTGTTTGTACTAAGCGATTTACTGCGCGTAAAGTCGCCAATTTGCGCAGCAACATTTCTTATGCCTTCACCTAATACCTCGAGCCTTGGCACAGGTGAGAGTTCGTGCTGGTTAATCAAGATAAAGTCACTGGACTCGTCTAGTAGACTTTAGCCTTTTCGGAGGTGCGGAGTCATTTACAGAGAGGAAGGCAACAAGTTCACCGCGACGGACGGAGGCTTTCGACTCGGATAATGCTGCACAATATGAAGTCGGACCTCCTAGAGACCCATCAGATTTTCTGTGGCTGATGACCGAAGAACCACACCGGTCACGTCGAATTGAGATCATGAAAGCTCATCCCGAGGTGAGTGTCACCTAAGGCACACGCGGACTGTTTGCTCACAGCCAGGGCGAGTAGGTCACTAAGCTCATGGGTCACGAGCCCCTGACCAAATATATTGTAATTGGAGTTGTTATCCTTCAGTTATCTATTGCCGTCCTGCTTCATCACACTCGACCGCTATCCATGCCATTTATTCTCGTTGCATATATCATTGGTGGAACAGCAAACCATAATCTCTTCCTTGCGATACATGAAATTACGCATAACCTAGCGTTCAAGGGAATCAAAGCCAACAAGTTGCTTGCAATGTTCGCAAACCTTCCCGTCGGCATACCTTACGCTGTAACATTCAAGGTAAGTACTCTTATTATTGACGCCAGATCAATGTATCATTAATCTTTCAAGGGATACCACTTGGAGCATCATAAGCACTTGGGTGAAGATGGGATTGACACAGACTTACCAACAAGATTAGAACTGCTCTGTCTCAACAATGTGCTCGGAAAGGTGTTTTTTTGGTAGGTGATCACACATGTGCAGGTTCTATAATGTTCATTGTATTTTTAGCACGTTCCAAATCCTGTTTTACGCATTCCGACCAGGATTAGTACGATCGCAGAAGCCCACCAAATGGCACTTAGTGAATATTTTTGTCCAGCTTACATTCAATTACATGGTCTATTTGATCTTTGGTCCCAGGCCACTGATCTATCTTCTTCTCTCAAGCTTCTTCGCTGGAAGCCTTCACCCTTTAGGTGGACATTTCATAGCCGAACATTATCTTTGGGACGGATTGGAACAAGAAACTTATTCATATTATGGAATCTTGAATATTTTTGCGTACAATGTGATTCTTTTTCTTCCTACATTAACTAAGGACTTTATTAATTTACCTTCTCAAGGTTGGATACCATAATGAACATCACGACTTTCCTTCAATACCCTGGTCTCGGCTTCCTGCCCTGCACCAACTAGCTCCCGAATTCTACAAGAATATCCCTCATCATCCCAGCTGGCCCATGATTCTGGTCAACTTTATTCGGGATGAGAACGTTGGCATCTTTGCTCGAGCAAAGCGTCTTTCCAAAGGAAGTCAAGATAAGAAAATACATGTTCCGCTTGACGGTGGCTGTTCAGATGAACGACGTGAAGGGATCGGCTCTTCAGGTGATGATTCGGACAAAGAGGCCACCAGAAGGAGACGCTAAATGGTTTTTTTGGGTTGGGCTGGGCACTGAAAGTAAAACATACCATGCAAAGTTCATTTCTTCAACTACCATTGCCGAATTACGCCGAATTGACCTCCTTACACTTCTCCGTATTATAATATGTATATGAGCGGGGCCGAGCCTCTTAGTCTAGACAAATCTTAAAGGTTGTGCGCAATAGATGCACTAGTGGTTATTCATTTGGAGCGTCATATGAGATTGACGGTCCGACAGTCTAAGAGTTGAGAACCCCCTTATAACACGAAGCAGCAACACATATTTTAGAGTTCTTCTGGAGAAGGGAGCGTGTCGATCCGCAGAATGAGATTGCCACGTATCGTAAGACCCTCGATAAAAATCCGACCTCAGATTTCCCATTTTAGGCGCAAACGAGTTCTGTTTGACTTCTCAATTCCACTACTGTGGAACACCTGTTTTTCTGTGGCCACCCCAAAACGAGCAGTTACATAGCTTGAATGTCGCGCGTAAGTCACGGATGGTCTTTCAATGGAAATGATGCAATCGCGAGCCTCGAAGAAATCGCAAGAAGATATGCACTTTCCCTCAAATATCAAAGGGCGTCGCACCTGGTTCCTGCAGTTGTCATTACAGCGTTGATTGATTAATCATTTATAGAAGAACCAACTTACAGACAGCAGAACGAGAGGAGGCTAGCGCTCATCAATCATCGATGCTGCGTCATGGAACGAGTGCTGGGTCGTGTGTATACCTTCTAGAAAAAAGTAATATCTGCATACACTCTAGATTTCCTCCTTCGATAGTCATGGAAAGTGCGCGAGGACAGTTGTCCCCGCTGCAGGTCATATGACTTTACTGTGGTGCTGGTGCAGCGAGAGGAGATATGTCACTTTGAGACGATCGCTGACATGATTGCACCCCACCCCTGCAATGTGATCCACCACGTCGGGCACAACGCTCATGCATTATTCACGAAAAGTCCCGAATTCAGGATGTATACTGCATGCGGATGCAAAATAAGGTGGCAGATCATGAACTGTTTGGTCGATATGATTGTGATGCTTTGAAGTCCTGATGGCGAACAGCGCCGGTGCGCCGGTGCGCCGGAAATACACAAGGCTGACTAAGTTCTACCAACACTTGTGACTCATAAAGATTCAAGACTCATACCATGCCTATTCACGGTCTCGAAAACTATGTCAGGCAGAAAAACCCCAAACATTTTGACATTGAAGCAGTTATCCGTCCAAACATTCTTACCCTACACCCATATCGCTGTGCACGAGATGACTACCAATCTGGAATCCTGCTAGATGCAAACGAAAATGCGCTTGGACATTCTATAGATTTCCCCAACGACTCATCTACTATTGACTCATACGCGGACATGGAATTGCATCGCTATCCTGACCCATCCCATGTAGAGATAAAAAAACGGATCGCTGACCTGCGACGAATACCAGGAACTGATCATGTGTTTCTGGGAGTGGGTTCCGATGAAGTCATAGACCTTCTCATTCGGGTGTGCTGTACACCGGGTGTAGATAAAATTCTTACGACACCTCCCACCTATGGCATGTACGCAGTTTGCGCACAAGTAAATGACGTTTCTGTTGTCAAAGTACCTCTAAACACAGAACGGGATGTTTTTCAGCTTAATGTGGAGGAGGTGTGTTTTGGGATATAATCACATACCAATGCAACTCAAAAGTTTCCAGATCAAGAAATTTGTGGCTTCAGACCGATCGGTTAAACTAATATTTTTGTGTTCCCCTGGAAATCCTACTGGAACAGTTCTATCTCTCTCTGACATTCGCCAAATCCTGGATGATTCAAATTTCAAAGGAATTGTCGTCGTGGACGAAGCATATATAGATTTTGCCACTCCCAACTCAAGCGCTACACAACTCGTACACGAGTACGCCAACATCTGCGTAATGCAGACGTTGAGTAAAGGCTTTGGTCTAGCTGCCATCCGGTTCGTTGTGCTTCTCACTCTCATAACAAACATAGAGTTCATTCATCATACTGCTGTACCTCAACTTCAGGATTGGTGTTGCATTAGCCCAACCTCCTCTGATTCAGATTCTTACCAACACCAAGGCACCTTACAATATCTCTACTCCCACATCGGTATTGGCGCTTCAGGCGTTATCCCCTGCTTCGTTGGAAGTAATGCAAAATAAAATTATATCCCTTAATACTGGAAGATCAAAGCTTGTGTCGGCTCTGACACCCCTCTCAAAACTGGGACTAGGTAGTCCTATTGGTGGAAACGATGCTAATTTCCTACTCGTCCCTGTACTCGATCGAGAACATGGCAAGCGAGACAACACGCGGGCGTTCAAGGTGCCATTTTTTTGCCTGTTTACAATTACTTGCCACTGAAACAACTAATGTGATAGATATACAAAGAATTGGCGGAACAGAGAGGCATTGTCGTTAGGTTCAGAGGCGACCAGTGGGGATGTGAAGGTTGTCTTCGCATGACTGTCGGGAGCGAAGAGGAAAACAAGTTTCTTGTACAGCAGTTGAAAGAGGCACTCCAAGCCTGAGGGCCGTAAGCACGGAATGAGGACCTCATCAACTACATACGCCGCAGCATCGTAAAATTACCCCTTACATAGAAAACATTATTCTGTGATTCATTGTTTTCTGGATACACTTGGCTATATGAGTGTCACAGTCCTGATGACTATGACTACTATGACGAGAGTACGAGCAGTTTGTTGAGTCAAGACTCTGATTGTGAGTACAGCGTTCAAACCGCGATCGGTATGTGTGCTAAGTTGGGATGCTGGGAGCGCATGTTTTGGGTTATAGATTCGTCAACCCACGAAGTCCTTGACATTCGGACCAGCCCTAATCAGCTCTTGACATACACGTCAACTGGTCTGCGAAACCCTGCGTTCCAGTCTATCAGACAGAGGTAACAAAGTGGTCAATGAAAATGGCTTACCGCCCTCTCCTGTCATGCCGAGTCGTTCATATTTGTTAAATCCTAGTTTTTCAAGCAATGCAGGAAATGCTTCTGGCCGAATTTTCAACAGGTTAGCAGTTTCTTTCAATCTCTGCAATGTTTCATCAGCCAGGTAAGGGACCACATCTGATACGTGGAATTACAATATCCATTCTCTTGGCTTTCGCGTAACCCTCCCATGACTGAGGTTCAAGAATAAATTTTCCTCCAGGCCTTAATACATCTGAAACGCGACGGAAAAATTCCAGGAGTCCATCGTCTCCCCCGTTCAGATGTATCCATTTGGTTATTGAAAATCTGTAATCATTGTTATCATGAGCGTTATGCAGATAGGCAGACCGGGACATACGCAACCACAACATCATAGCCTCCCCTATCGTCAGGTATTTCCTGTGTAACCCAGTCTGCTGTATGAAAGGAGATGTTGTGAGGGAAATTGCCTGGCAGATCTAGAGTTGCGCCAGGGATGGGTAGAGGGCCAAACATGTGAACCATAGACTCAGGAAAGTA
>QFEC01074558.1:0-17475 GCA_003316585.1 Gomphus bonarii | reverse complement strand
AGGCAGAGTCCGGTGGTGGTCTGCAGATGCAGAGTACCATTGTTGGGCTTTGGAGATAGTTTTATGGAGTTCTTGGTGGAGTTTGTCTAAGTCCACTGCAAAGTCTCATGCTCTTGAGGAGGCAAGGTCTCATTCAGGGTGTACAGTAATGTTGGGATGATAACCCTTTTTGGCAAAGAAGGGTGAGATGCCAGTGGTGGCATTCAGAGCATTGTTGTATGCAAATTCCACAATGGGAAGGAGGTCTGACCAATTGTCCTGTTGGTAATTGCAATAGACTCAAAGGTATTGTTCCAGTGTTTGGTTCATTTGTTCAGTTTGTCCATCATTTTCAGGGTGGTATCTGGAAGTGAAGTGGAGTTTCATGTCAAGCACCTTTCCAAGGGATCAAAAGAAAGAGGATACAAATTCTGTACCATGATTGGAGGTAACATAGGATGGAACTCTGTGCTTGGGGAACATGTGGAGTATGAAGAGTTTTGCAAGTACCAGAGCATTGATCGTGTCGATGGTGGGGATGAAGATGGTTTGCTTGGTAAGTCTGTCCACGATGATGAGGATGGTGTCGTGTCCGGAGGATGGCAGAAGTTTTTCTATTAAGTCCATGGAGATGGAGTTCCAAGGACATTCAGGGATAGGGAGTTTCTTGAGTAGTCTGTAGGGGTGATGTCTCTGTGACTTAGAGTGCATGCAAATGGTACAAGACTTAATATAGGACTTAATGGAGGTGCAGAGCTCAGGCCAAATGTAGTCTCTACACATGAGTTTGAGCATGCAGTTCTGTCCAAAATGTGCGGATATCAGATGATCATGTTTGTCTTGTAGTATGTGGAGTCGAAGGTCCTCAACATCAGGGACATAAATATGTTTGTCCAAGAGAAGGAATCCTTTGGAGTCTACAGACCAATGTCCTGTGGGATTGTCAAGATGGGCAGAGGTGACAGGGTCAGAGCAGAGAGTGCTTTTGATGTCCAGGTGCAGCTTGTCGATGTCCATGACCATAGCGGCATGGAGGACCAGGAAGCACAAGGATGTGGCATGGAGTGAAGAGATGAGTTGTTTGGAGGTAAAGACTGGACGTAAGTTGTGTGGATTGATGGTCCCATAGTCACTTCCTCCCTCTTTAGGGTAGACATCCCATCGTCTTGTCAGAGCATCAGGTTTAGCTCCGAGTCATCCAGGGTGAAAATGGATAATGAGGTTGAATTGAGAAAGGTATTCTGACCATTGGACTTGACATCAAGTAAGGAGTTTGGTTGTAGAAAAATATTTCAGGTTTTTGTGGTCTGTAATGATGTTGATCGCTTCTGAGGAGCCTTCAAGATAGTGGCACCAGCACTTGAATGCTTTGAAAATCACAAGCAGTTCCTTATCATGGATGTCATAGTTCAGTTCCAGAGGTGTGAAGGTCTGGGAGTGGAAGGTGATTGGGTGGATGTCATTGTCTACTGGAGATATTGTTGACAGAATGGCAGCAAGTGCGTAGTTAGAGGGGTCAGTTTCAACAATGAGTGGGGACCCAAGGATCCAGTGAGTGAGCATGGGAGCAGTTGTGAAGGCCTTTTTCAAGGTTTCAAATGAACTCCGGCATGCATCAGTGAAAACCCACGGAGTGTCCTTGTGGGTCAAATGAGTTAGCGGAACAGTAAGATCAGAATAGTTGAATATGAAATGGCAATAGAAGTTTGCAAATCCAAGGAAGGACTGCACATCTTTGACTTTTCACGGTTCAGGCCATTCCTGAATGACTTTGACCTTGTCATCAGCCATGGTGAGGCCATTGGGTGAGAGGATATATCTGAGGTATTCGATGGTGTCAACATGGAAGCAGCACTTGTCTGTGTGTGCATACAGGTGGTTCAACCAGAGTTGCCAGAGTACGTCTTGAATGTGTCCTCTATGTTGGTCTAGGTCATCAGAGTATATGAGGATGTTGTCCAGGTAAATGAGGATGGAGATGTCGAGGAAGTCAGAGAAAATGTTGTTCATGAAGTGTTGAAATGCTGTAGGGGAATTAGTGAGTCCAAAAGGCATTACACACCACTCAAATGATCTGTATCTGGTTCTGAAGGTGGTTTTCCATTCATTACCTTCACGAATTCGAATGAGGTGATAGGCATGTCAGAGGTCAATTTTGGTGAATATCCGAGCCTTATGTGAACTGTCAAGAAGGTCTGTTACTCTGGGGAGTGGATAGCAGTATTTTTTCATGATTTTGTTGAGCCCTCTAAAATTGACACAGAGTCAGAGAGAGCCGTCTTTTTTGCAGGCAAATAGGACTGGAGCTCCTCCGGGGGACCTGGAGGGGTGGATGAAGCCCATGAAGACATGTTCATCTAGAAATTTTTGAAGTGTTTTTAGTTCACTCTGAGAGAGGGAATAAATAGGACTGAAGGGAGGAGATGTTCCATCTTCAAGTTCTATCTTGAGGTCGTATGGCCTGTGTGGGGCCACTGTATTGGCCTTGGCCTTACTGACAACATTGATGAAGTCATGATATTCTTCCAGAACACCAGTCATATTGACCAGAGCATCATTCAAGTCTAACTTGTCGGATGCTGAGATCAGGAGTTGGAAGGTTTGCATACCATCCATTTTGGAAACACAGGCAAATGCTACTGCATTCACCAATGCAATTTTGGGAGCAATGAGCAGAGTCAGAGTCAGAGGGTTGGATGAGCATGGAACTGATGTTGCTGGCTCAGGTGGCACCATAGACTCAGCTGGAGATGGAGAACTGAACATAATACTGCTCAAAGCCTAGTCAATCAACAGATTGTAGCAGATGAGCCAGTTGTGTCCAAGGACTGTGGAACAGCTGGAGTCCAGTGGAGTTATGAAAAATGTAACGGAGTGTTCCTCCCCCTTAGGGAAGTGAACTGGAAGGTTGATTGCCTTGTGGATGACTGAGTTGGTTGATCCATTGAAGAGGTGGAGTGGGATTGGGGTAATATCATGAGTACAGAGTTGGTGATTAGATGCAAAACAGAATCTATGAAACAATGAGTTGATCCAGAGTCAATGAGCATACTGATGATTTTATTGAGAATTAATTCAGAGGTAAGCTGTATGGTTAGGGAGTTCAGACTGGAAAGAGCAGACATGTTGAGATGTAGTTCTGTTATTACACCATGGGAATCAATGCAGCCCTCAGCTGGTGCCAGAGTCAGAGGCTGCTTAGGTGTTTTTTTGACTCTGAGGCAGACTTGGCATTGGAGTTCATTTTGTCAGACAATTTGCTGTCTGTTGTGGAAGCGACTCATCCTTTTGCAGTGGAGGAAGTCAATTTAGGACATTCCTTAGCTACATGACCTGTTCTGCCACAGAAGAGACAGAGGTTCTGCTCAAAGCCACATTGTCACTCCTGTTGAGTCAGTTTACCATCTTTTCCTAGTTTTGATGTTAGATCCACATTCTTCTTGGGGGTATTCGAGGTGTTGTTGCTATTAGAGGTGGAGTTGTTGTATTTGTTGCTGTTATTGTTGTTTGATGTCTTCCTATTGTTGTTGGAGTTTATTGATGGTGTTGCAGGGGTTTTGCCCTTGTCCTGGTGGCGGTCTGAGGTTTTGTTCAAGTTGTTCTCTCGAGCAAATGGACTGAGCAAGGATCAATGTTCATGTAATGTGCTGGGTTTACCAACACAAGCCACTTCATCCTTGATCCTTGCCAGAAGTCCATTGTAGAACTGGTGGCAGAGTGCGGCGTCTCCCCAATGGATGCATGTGGTGAGGCAGTTGAATTTGACCAGGTATTGGGTGACTCATTGATTGTCACACATACAGAGAGTTTTGAGGTCAGCTTCTACTTCACCAATGGGGTCATGTGATCCAAAGTTGTCTTTCAACTCAGACATGAATTCTGAGGAATCGTCTATCCACAAGGGGTTGATGTTGGAGGAAAGGGTGGGTTCAAACCAGTCTAATGCTGTTCCTTTCAAATAGGACAGTACATAGGTGACTTTTGCACTGTCAGATGAAAATGTGTCAGGATGGTCATGAAAGTTTAGATTACATTGAACCAAAAATGGCTGGAGTTTATGACTGTCAGAGTCATCAAAGGTGTCCAGTTCATGGATTTTCATCTGGGGTGAGGACTTCTTTGGCAATGACAAGTTGTTAGCTAGCATGGCGATGGCCTCAGCAAGGCTGGGGATGTTGTTCAAGTTTGATGACAATGCTCTTGGAGGGTTTGGGGCCAGGAACAGATTGGATGGAGATTGTGGGGGGTTGTGATCAAAGGGTGTGTTGGGGGAATCAGGCATGTCTGGGTATGGTGCTTGTATGGGGTTTTTGGGAACCAGTGGGGTTAGGGGTGAGTGAGTACTTGGGAGCATAGCTGGAACATTAGGTGCACAGCATACAGATGCTTCTGAAATGGATCCAAGAGTACCAGCTTGTAGATTGCTTCAAGTGCTACGTTTCATAGACAACAAAGAGTGAGAGTTCAAATATACTATTAAGTCCAGAGTCAAGGACATCTTGTCCAGGGTGTTCCAGAGTGGTTGAACTGTTATTTTTGAGCTGGGGTATGGAGTCAAGAGGACTTGGCTTCAACTTATGTGTTGCACCTTCTTACATCATTGTGTCCTTGAATTTACAGAGATGTCAGAGTGGAGTTGTGGAGTGAGAACGGAGGTAACAAGGGAAGACTAAATTGATATTCGAACTAGGGAACTAGCTACGAATACATGGAGGTTTAAATACATTTGAAGCATGAGATTAATATGGAGCAGGGTTATCCGAATGTGGAGGAGTTACTATACTAGGATGCAGGGATGCTAAACGAGAGATGGGGTCATGTGGAACTATAGAACATAATAGAAGATGACGTGGAAGATAATAGAAGGGGTGACATGTGTAATTAAGAGTTGTCTGGGGGTGTGGGATGGTTTCTAACTAAGAGTGATATTCTAAGAGCTGAATGGAACTTTGATCTGGGGATGTATGCTGTGGAATATCTGTATAACTGTCTAGGGATCCTTTCCAGTGAATACGGCCCTTTAGCGCCTGTACCAAGAGGTCAGCTCTGGGATCTACAGGGAATGTAAAATCAATAACAAATTGACTGTTGACTCTGTGTGCTCAAGACATTGTGAGATACTTCTGATGATAACTGGTAACTTCTCTGATTAATTTCAGGTCTTAAACAATGAGTCTTTGATGGGAATTGCGATATTGATGTAAGTGAGGTGCTGGTGAAGACAAGGAGCATTTCTGCTTTATAGGCAAGAAGGACTGACTTTCTTACTATGTTATAAGCTACTACTTATACATAGTTTCAATTCCAACATGATATGAGTGAGAAAAATAAACTGTCTGCTTTGGGATAGACACGTTGATGCCCCATGCTATACATATCACTGCATCATGTATTCTGGTCTCCATTTCCAATTGGTAACCCTTGAAAAAGCTTGAGGCTTCTCTTTTCTGTGTGCCCTTGTTATTCCATCAGTTCCATTGAGTCTGGGTTGTGTCCATCGGTTCCAATGTGCCAGCAGATACCTGCGGCCACATATATGCACCCCTTTCTCTCCTGTCTCAGCCCCTAAATCCTCTGGTCATTCTGTGTGTGTCTTTTCTATCCTTTCATCTCTTATTTCTGCCATGACCACTGCCCATATACTCCAGGGTTGGCCCTGTGAGTCCCTTCCATTTCTTCTGTCTCCTAGCTGCCTGGGTGCTTCCCTGCCCCAGAACCAAAGTGCCATGCCTGTGTGGTAACTAAAACATACATTCTGTACCTATGGGAATTGAAGCTATCAACTCAGTTCCTTTTGGGGATTGTGAGTATGTATGTCTACTTGAGTTCTGAGTGCATATACTAGGTGAGGGAGTCTGTGTTCTTCCTAACTATTTATTTTTGTGCTTTTCTTCTATTTATTGTATATACTATGGAAATCTGGATACTTTATAACAACATGGAGGTCCATATATTGGAGTGATGATGTGACGGGGATGACAGGGATGGAGTACAGAGTGTGTGGAGGTCACATGGAGGGTGCCCATGGTGCGGAATACGACAGAGGAGAGAGACCTGTCTGGAGGGCTGAGATCGATCTGGAGGGGCACAGAAATGAATGATAAATGGGTGCTAAGGGCAGAGATATGTCAGAGGGAATCTGGGATCTAATATTTGGTCAGCATGTCAAAGGATGTTTCTGTTGGGGTCATCTGGAAGAGATTTGATGGTCCTGTCAGGGGATGACCCCTTTTCAATCTCCAGTTCAACTCTGAGACCTCCTACTCAAACTCTGGTTCACCTCTGAGACCTCCTATTCAAACTCTGATCGATCTGTAATGTCCGTTACCTCCGAGACATCCATCACTCCATAAGAGGTAGACTTGAGTAACTCTGTATGGGTGCTCACAAAGGAACGCACGGACCACTTACATAAAGAGTATATATAGAGAGAGACTCCCTAGTGGCGGAATCCTTAGACTTTCCTCTTAGGATTTCCTCTGCTTAGGTGAGAACCCTAGTTACACTGTATCTAGGTGATAGTTGTATGAACTTAGGATTTCCTCTGCTTAGCTCCGTGAGATACCTCCAGAATAACTAAGGGAGTTGCCCTTACAGGTCCAGGTAGATCCTAAACTACTTCTTAGTAATACTATACTTTGTGTAGGTATAGATGTTTTATTATTCTGGCAATAAAACCTTCTGGAGGCTTTCTGGTCAATCTGGCACTTTAGCACCGGTACCAAGAGCTTGGTACTGATTTCTGAGGAGACTGTAAATCCAATAACAATTGGATTTGCAGTCTGTAGCACTCCAAAACTTGTGAGCAACTAGTCTGATATATCTGTGACCTATCTGGACTGATCCAGAACTCAAATGACGAGTGTGAAACAGTAGAGTAATGAAATAGTAGTTAAACTGATTGAGCGCTGGTTCAGACAAGGAGAGAATAATTGATAGTCAATTATCCAGTGAAGTACTAACTACAAACAGTTGTTGTACTTATAGATATAGTTTACCCTGAGCTACTAGTGAAGAGAAAAAGGAAATACAACCGTATCTGGTGAGAAGCAGCAGATTCCCATGCTGTACGAAGTTAGGCAGTCGCATATGCTATACCTGGGCTATTGCAAATAGAAAAAGATGGTTCTAACTTGTCCTGATCCTTCCTTTTATGATCCTCTTATGTCTCATATGTTACCCAATACCAGTAGCATGCTGTACGACTAGTAGATTGATTGGCATTCCTTGGTGGTGACATATATGCACCCATTTTGGCTTTCCCTTTGTCCCAAACTCCTCCAGACTTCTTCTGTTCCATTCTAATGGTATTTCCAATATATTCCCGCTGTGTCAACTGTTCTGTCTCTCTTCATCATCTCCTATCCCCATCCCATGCTTCCTGCTCCTTTAGCCGCCGAGGTGCTAAAGTCCCATGAACCGAGCCTCGTACCAGTAATACATGTAAAAAATTCATAGAACGATGGGAAATGTAGCTACTGATGAGATTCTTTTTCTGGTGGCTTTGTATTTTAGTTATCTTTAATGAACCATGCATATAGCTACTGTTCTTGTACTAGTTCCTGTTTATATATATTTTTTGGTTATTTTAGCTGTGTATCCATATATAATGGCATCCTTTATTCTTTTATCTATAACAGTTTCAACTCATCTGATGTCTTCTGGCTTGAAGGACCAGTGTGAAGATAAGGGGTATGATTGAAGAGGGATGAGGCTTTGCTGACTGGATTGGCTGGACATGTTGTAGTGATGAGGGTAACTGTTATCAAAGTGGGTAGAGAAGGGATCAATAGAGAATGTCCATATAAGGTTGAGTGAAATGAATAGAATGTCTGGTGGGACTTTGCTTATTTTTTGGGGTTAGGGTGTCACATGCCAGGTTCCTTCCTTCCATCAAATCAAAGAGGTCTCATTTGGGAGTTTCAGTGAAGTTCTGTAAGGTTCAAAAGGGGAGGGTGGCATATAGAGCAGCCAATATATGTTGTGGGGCTTCTGTCAGTTCAGCTTGGAGTCCAGTTGGAGTTCATTGTCAGCTTGTCATTTCCTGTTTATGTCTTTCCATGCCTTTCCATGCCTTGCACCTGTGTATTACATAATAAGTGCTGGGCTAGGGTATATAAGTGTGACTGGTGTAATGGTTACCCCTCAGCTTGATCTCTGAGGATTACTGCTACACCAGGTGGAAAACCACCTTATCAGCTCATTAATATTGGAGTATCTTGTTGTTGTGACCTTGTCAATAGCATCACCCTCACAGAAGATCAAGCTCCCCTTCAGACATCTTTTCCATCAGTTTCCACCTCATATCATATCTAACCAAATCCCAGAAGGATATTGGGAGTCCCTAGATGACCCTGGGATTGCCCTCAGAAACATGTTTACCACTCAAGCAAATCAAGTTGAAATTCTAAAGCACCAGAATGAAGTACTTCAAGACCAGTTGAGGGCCATGCAGAGCAATATGACCAGTGTTGCCTCAGCCACAGCAATTGCAGCAACCCAGCACTTGTCTACCCACATCCCTGCACCCAAGCCCCCTTCTCATTGGTGCATCAAGGCAGCTGATCCAGAGAAGTTCACTAGAGATAGGGCAGACACAGAAGGATTCATCCATGCTGTGAAGCTCTCTATCACCCTTCAACCAGGAGCATTCCCAGATGAACAAACAAAAATGCTATATGCCCTCTCATTCATGTCAGGGGGCTCTGCAGCAACCTGGGCACAAAATAAGACACAAGCTATCATTGATGGAACTTCTTCAATCAGTACCTTAGATAAATTTGCTAAGCAGGTTGAAGCAGCCTTTGGAGACCCTGATTGTGCCAGAACAGTGTGCACCAAACTGCACAACCTCAAGATGATGTCTAGTATGTTGGCAGACAATTATACTTCACAGTTTGAGATACTTGGAGGGAGAACAGGCTTTAATGATGAAGCGCTAGAGCTAGAGGATGCCTATGCATGAGGACTTCCTGTGACAATTATAGACAAGATCCATACACAACCATTTCTCCCATCCAACCTCAAGGCATGGAAGGAAGCCACATCTCAGATTGATCACAACTATCTCCATCTCATGGAAGTTAAAAAGGAACAAGCACCTCATGGTTCCCACCACACTGTCCCAATCTGCACTACAACCACTCCTGCCATGCCCACACCCAGCACTGCTATGCCCATGGATATAGATTCCAATCGACAATGCATTGAGTCTTGTATATCCTACAACTGTGGCAAGCAAGGCCATATTTCCCCAGCATGCCCAGAGCCCCACAAGGAACATGTCCACACAAACCTCACATGAGCTGCACTTACAGACATTATCTCAGAGTCAGTAGCTGCTGCTCTAGATGGTCATGAGGCAGCACAGAAGGCAAGTGTCCAAGCTTCTGAAGAAGGAGGGAAACAGGGTGTTTAGGCAAGTCAGCAGTGAAAGACATGCCCTGCTCAACAAATGGGTTTTCAGTTCTTGAAACATGTACACTAGGGAATACTAGAGACATGCTACACCCATTGCCAACCATAGACCCAACTAAAACCCAACCAGTCATGCCTGAAATCAAACCCACCACCCTAAACCCTGAAAAGCAACCCCTTCCCCTTCTCTATGTATGCTCTGCTGACACTCGCTGGTGCACCAAAGTCCCCCTGAAGGTCCAGTCTGTTGACAATGGACATCCTCTAGCAATCAATGCACTCCTTTACAGCAGTGCCCCAGGAATGTTCACTGATGTTGAATTTGTTCAAGCAGAAAAGCTCAAAACCTGTCACCTTCCTTGTGCTATACCTATCTATAACATAGATGGCACTCCTAATGAGGCAGGTTCAATCAAGGAAGAGGTTGATCTCATCTGCACATATGGACATCACACAGAATGTGCTACATTTTTAGTGACAAGCCTGGGGCACCTAGCAATCATCTTAGGACACACCTGGCTCATGGAGCACAACCCAGAAGTTAATTGGCATGTGGGTGAGGTGAAAATGACTTGCTGTCCTGAATCATATGGCATTGAACCAATCAATGGGAAACCTGAAGTTGAAATGGTCCCAGACATTGAAGAAGACCACAC
This sequence comes from Gomphus bonarii, assembly GCA_003316585.1. Classification (NCBI taxonomy): domain Eukaryota; kingdom Fungi; phylum Basidiomycota; class Agaricomycetes; order Gomphales; family Gomphaceae; genus Gomphus; species Gomphus bonarii. Next base: position 7,423 of record QFEC01074558.1, on the reverse strand, counting down.
GCACCTTCCTGATCAACACACATGTGCCACAGCTGAAGAGCCATTGTATTCACCTGAAAATGGAGACAGACTCTTGGTAGTCTTTGTGGAGGAGGACCATGCAGAAATTGGTGCAGGCTCAACTGTCTCACAACAGCTTGCTCAAAAGGCATTGGAGTTCACACCCACTAAATCCTTTAAAGATCTAGTTCCAAAACCTTACCAGGAATTCAAGGATGTCTTCTGAAAAGAGTCCTTTGACAAGCTTCCCCCATGTAAACCCTGGGATCATGCAATTGAGCTGATACCAGGTGCCAAGTCCTCTAGCACCAAGGTCTATCCAATGTCTCCCAATGAACAAAGAGAACTAGATGCATTCCTAGAAGAAAATTTAAAGAGCCATTGCATCCACCCCTCTAAATCACCCATGGCATCCCCAGTCTTCTTTGTAAAGAAAAAGGACAGTGGCCTTCACTGTGTACAAGACTACAGGAACCTTAATGATATAACAACTAAGAATACTTATCCCCTCCCTCTTGTACCAGATATCATAAACAAGGTTGCCACTACCAGGGCCAAACACTTCACAAAACTAGACATCTGCTGGTGATACAACAATGTGTGCATAAAAGAAGGAGATGAGTGGAAGGCCACCTTCCAAACAAACCAAGGTCCATATGAACCTCTGGTGATGTTCTTTGGTCTCATAAATAGCCCAGCCACCTTTCAAATGATGATGAATGAAATCTTCAGGGATCTCATTGACAAGAGAGTTGTAGTAGTGTTCATAGATGACATACTCATCTTCACAGAATCCCTTGAAGCCCATTGAAAGACCATGCAACAAGTCCTTGAAATCCTTTGTTCCAACAACTTGTATCTGAAACTGGAGAAATATGTATTTGAACAACAAGAGGTTGAGTACCTTGGACTTATCCTCCCAGAAGGGAAGGTGGCAATGGACCCAGTGAAGGTAGCAGGAGTATGTGACTGGCCAACCCCACGCAATGTCACTGAGGTGAGATCCTTCCTTGGATTTGTCAACTTCTATTGTTAGTAGGTACAATTATGTTGTCAGGGACAGGGCAGAGTCATCTGGAGTGTGAGGAAGGTGGTGTGGGCTACCATAGTCTCTGCATGAGGACATCACTCATGTTCAAGGTGCATGGCCACACCCTCAGTCCTCTATTGGTGACTCTGTTCTACTATAAAGGCAACTCTCCTTGAGTACTGACAAAGGAGCTTGAAACTTGTCAGACTAAGGTAGAGGGAATCCAAAGATGAGTATTTATTAGTGACAGCTACTGGTTTAGCATACCTAAGGTAGAGGGGATCCAAAGAGAACAGGGTAAGGATCCCCTTATCTAATCCACTAACTATATAGCTACTGGGAATCACAACAAGTACAAACATAGGATAATCAATCAATGATATGAAGTAAGAAAGGGGATGGGATAGGGGGTAAATCATATAGGAATTAAAGAGAAATATAAAGGGGTAAAAGAGAGGAAAATCTAGGGGTCATCCCCTGACAGGTAGTGGAGGAGGACATGGCAGCACTGACAAAGATACAGGAGTTCTACCACTCACACCTGGGAGCACCCCAAAGGATTCAGTCAATGGCTTTCAAATTGATCATGGCACATGCTTTGAAGACACAGCACTCTAGAAGGAGGGGTGATGTCAGAGGACCACCCATTTCATGACCTGAACTGATACTGAACCAATTTGCCTATACCAATGGTTACCGAGCCAAACCATGCATACAGATGATAAGAGAGGCAATGGTTGCTCAGTCCAACCATACAACATCCCAAACTGAGAAACTGAGGTATCAGCCTGAGCACCGGAATGCCAGATACAGATTGTGGGGCCATCATACCTTGGGACCCAAGCGAGGGGTAAGGTATGCTGAAGAAGCAGGAGGTGGACAACAAGTATATAGATTGCATAGCTCACTAGCAAGGGATTCAAAGTTTTCCTCTTAGGATTTCTCCATTGCTAGGTGAGGCTCTATTTCTATGTACACAGTTTAATAGACTTAGGATTTCTGCCTTGCTAGCCTCAGCCACATGACCTTGGTAACCTCAGCAAGGACTTCAGGGGATGCCCTTACAGATACCAAGCCAATCCATCCATATCAAGGGTTACTGAACTGAACCACACATTCAGATGATAAGTGCTACCACAACAAGTCTGGATATGAGACACACCAAACCGAGAAGCCAAGGCATCAGCCTGAGCACCATAGTGCTGGATATGGATTGTGAGATCATCATACCTTCAGGCCCAATCAAGGGATAAGGTATGCTGAGGAAGCAGGAAGCAGACAACAGGTATATAGGTTACATAGCTCACTAGCAAGGGATCCTAAGTTTTCCTCTTAGGATTTCCCCCTTGCTAGCCTCCACCACATGACCTCAGTAACCTTGGTGAGTGCTTCTAGGGTTGCCCTTACAACCATCACACCAGTCACAACCCTATACCCTACTCCAGTGCTTATTACATAATTGGAAGACACTAGGTGTGGGAGTGTAAATAAGAAGAAACAAGCTAAACCCTAAGCTGAACCCCAAGCTGAACCCTGACACTTTGCCAGCAGAAGAAATGGCTTTTATGATCAAAGAAACAGATGAATATAGAGTATGACTGATGAAATATTTTTTGACAAGTGGTGACAGGTCATGTGATTTTTTTCAGAATTTTTCATTATGCCTGTTACATGTCATAAAATACATAAAACAAAGAAAGCTAGGAAATAGTTGATAAAAAAACTGTCCCAAAGAATGACTATTTCAAAATATTACCCCTGCTATCAAATATTAATGGAATTATATAATATATGCCTCACTTTATAGCTATTATGCCATAGCTTCTAGGAGAATATTTTCAGCATATTACACAATTTATTCCCAATGGTATTAACCATATAACCACAAGTGCTAAAACATTGAGAAAGTTTTTTGAGCCACTGTATGCATATGTCTCAAAGAGAAGAATGGCCCTGATTATTTCCTTGGTTCTCAAAAACAGTAGAATCCCAAAATAATTTTATTTGGAATTGCATTTTGTGGCCAACTCAACAATCCACCCTGCCTGCATTGAACTGCTATGGAGCCCAAACTGGTTGATAAAAATATCTAAAAATAATATAAGATCTTGAATAGTATTTTCTCTTTATACTGAAATATTTTTAGACCCTTTATTTATACCCTTGTTGTATCAGTAACATACAATAATTGGGACATATTGATACTCCATAATCTCAAATTATTAATTACTCAGACTACACATGTCTATGATTGGCTCTAAAAAAATTTACAACAAAAATAGGAAATACTTTGCAACATCTCTGATTATTCTCAGAATTTTTGAACGATGAGTTTCAGCTCCACAGCTCTTTGATGCAGGTAGGGTAGACTGTTGAGTTGGCCAAAAAAAAATTTAAATGAAAATATTGAAAGCTTCTACTGTTGGGAGAACCAAAGCAGTATACAGGAAGGCTAATTTAAGTTTCAGATGAATATGTCAAGAATCGACTGAGAAATGATGATTTGAACATTGGCTCAAAATCGGAATGAAAATGTGACATTGGCAAGGTCACGTGCAAACGACAATAATAATTGTCTCTACTAGGTGCTTTTCATCTAAGCGAATCTGCTGCTACGCAGTGACGAATTGCTGTTTATTCGTGTGGGGATGGTAAGTAACGTGGAGTGAGAGCGTAATAGTCTGCAAGTTGTCAATTTGTCAGGGTGGATTAAGGTTGGCTGAGACTGATCGAGGCCAAGTTGTTTAGTCCTTTTATTAATCCAATGTACTCTGCCTTTGTTGTAGACGGTGCTACTTCAAGCTTCACACAATACATCCACTACCGAACATCGCCACATACCCGCGTATAGAATAGGCAGCAGCTCGGTTTGCTTAGTCAGCATCCACAAACATTTTAAGATCTAGACAGGCACATCATTGAAAAACAATTCTGCCATATCTGATGCCTTTGAGATACCTAAATATGTGTTTAATTGCATGCACAGTCCAGTTCTCTGTCCCATTCAATTGGCTGAGATGCTGGACTGCAAAGGCCACTTGTCGCGTGCCATATACATGAGTGATCATATAGCCTTTCCATAAGCCAGGCGGGAAGTCTGTTGCCGTAAGTATTTTCTGTGAATTCTAGCTTTATGTGATGTGTCTAACGTGAATATAAAGTCGGATCAATAGTATAGATCGTTGCGACTGAAACGGTGATGGACTTTGCATATCGGACGTCAGTGAGAGCAGAGGACAAGCAATTGAAAAGTGGCACAGTGATTTCAATTCATGTCGAACAGTACAGCTCAATATGAATGCCATTACGTCGACAGGTTAACACTGTTTATGAGGTGATAGTTACTGTAATGGTAGTACGGGATGAAGGCAACCGGGAACAATCAGGAGATCATGCGGCGAGTAATAAGATCACCCCAGAGAAGGCAAGTATAATATGCCAGTAAGGCATATCAATCATAACAGCACCGGCCACCGCGGATACTGCACTCGCAGGGACATTCGTCCCACTGGCAGCGGGCAAGCTGGTTTGGGCGGGAGAAATTGAACCGACAGGAAAACTCGTTCCAGCAGGCAAACTCGTTCCAGCAGGCAAACTCGTTCCAGTTGGGAAGATCGCTCCGGTAGTCAAGCCCGCTCCAATAGAGGTAGATCCACCAAAACCATTCTGGAAAGATAAACAATCACTATGCCAGTCAAATAACTTGAGGTCTCAGATGAACGTACAGATGGTAGGGTACCAGCGAATGCCGATCCTATTTGAGTGCATGTACTTTCTAATTCTGCAATGATGATGTCTATAAGTGTGAAGGATGATAATAGACATCGTTTACCTTGCAATGCCAGTTGTGCTTGGGCGGAAGTTAACACCCCCTGTGAAACTAAGCAAGAATAGCATGTTTGCGCTGCATTGAAGTAGGTATTTGAACTAGCAAGTGACACAGTGCCGTCAGCTTATCAGGTGCTGAGTTCGTGGTGAATCATACCAGGTGCAGGCCACGTCATCAGCCGGAGAAGTGGCTGATACAAGACATTGTCCCACTCCAACAAATCCAGGAGCTGAACACTGTGATTGGCACTGAATACCCAGAATATTTATCAGAATACATGTAAAAATATTTTGCTTGACACTTACCTGCAAGGAGTTAGGGATGTTGGGGGGAGACTGCCGCTTTGTGAGAGCTATAGTGCTACCACTGGCTAGAGTAGAAACTGTATATGAATTAAAAATCAAGGGGTGGTAAGATGTATTACCCACCATTGTAAAACAATAGAGAGAGGACGACAAGGACAAAGGATCGCATTAGTAGTTGGCAGTCTCGTTAGTGATCGCGGCAAGCCTGAGTAGATAGGAAGAGAGTTGCCTGATGCTTTAATATCTCCTGCTATAGCGTGAGACGCATGAATTCCCCAACATGGGCAAGTTCGTAGGAGTTTCCTGATGTCATCTAGTCTGAAACGTTGGACAGATGATCATGATACATAATGCGGCAGATCTTCATTTTGGCAGTTCTGATGCTAGATAAATTTGGTGTGATACTTTCCCAACATGAGCTAAATATTGGAAACAATAACGCAGCATTTGGAAGCAGAAGTGTATTGTGGTCTCCCCCAATATGAACGAAATCTGAAAAGACATTAGCCACCAGAGGAAGATGCAAACTGTCGCTGAAACTTCGTATCCGCCTCCCAGTATTGGGTGACGAGAAACTTCGAAATGATAAATTTACTGAGACATGCGTGGTGTAATGACTCACACGTACGGAATACTATGACTCACAAGCATGTAACGGTGATCATGTGTTGTGCGGGCAGTGTATGTGGGAATCCCAACAATGTGAGCGCGATTATTTGGGGGGAAGGAAGAAATTTTCGTTTTTAAAGCCCAGAAAAAAAATTAATCCTTCAACAGGACCACCTTTTATCACAACTCATGACAGAGACTTGAAGCTTTGGGTTCGAAGCTTGAAAAAAGAAAGGCAGGACAATCAGGAAAAATTTGCACTTAGATGGGTCTTGGAGTCTCACGCTGTCTTGATGGCAAAGGATCCGAGCCGGGAGTCTGTTCATGTCATGTGTGACGACTGAAGATCGCTCCTATAGAGGTAGCTGTGAGAAAATTAGCTGAGCATTATTCGATCTTGATTCCATACATCTCACTTGCCAGGAAACAGATGTTTTGGGAGATGAATAAGCCTTTTACCGAATAACCACACACCCGAAGCGCCCATATTCTAGGCTCCTCATGAGTAGAGCCGATTGTGTCGTATGCATTTGTAATCAAACTCAGTTACTGGGAAATAAAATAATTTCTGTTGGGTCTTTTTTCCTTTTTTATTTATAAAACTTGAGAAACACGACTAGTGGTGCTGGTCATACGTCTCCCTTGATATCTAAAAATGATGGAAGTCATACTATCCTTATATTGTCAGACAAACCACACTCGAGAATCTCCTCATCGAAAAGGGGGAAATATCGGCCTCTCAGCGGTTAGGTGCGGCATAAAACACCTCTGGGAACTAGTCCAGTAGGGGACGAAGAGTGCCTTGTTCGTACATCTGCCAACCGGAGAACTGCAGGGAGGCGAGAACCCCTAGGGGCTTGACATCAAACGCGTAGATACAATTGTGTAACAACCATCTTGGATGTATGTCTGCGGTCGATAAAATTGAAGGAAAAGAAAGAAAAATGTGATACTATCTATCAAGGATGAATCCCTCTGTATAATTGCGAGTATCATACCCCGAAGTCTGTAAAACCCGAAGTTCACTTATACTGAGTTAAAATTTCAAGTGTGGAAGTGTATTTAGAAACCCATATGTCTTGCAACCCCAACCTTTCCGTCATATTTATTTTAGGATTTTTGTTGGCCAAATAATGTTATCAAACGAAGGGCGATATTACAAATGTTGTGAGAGCTTCACGTCCGTTGTCGAGGGACGTGAGGCTCGTAATGTAGGAAGAACACAGTTATAGATCATCATGCGGCGATCAGTAGACCTATAGCTCCTAATAAAGCGGCTGTCATGGAGTCGTACGATACATCGACTATCACAGTGCCATTCTTTTTGCCCGAACTTGTTCCAATACCAGCACCTTACACCCGAAGAATTTGACCCGCTAGATCCTTTTAGAACATTTGGCCCATTGGAGGAGTTTGATCCAGAAGGAGAGTTTGAGGAACTAAAAGGGCTAGAGCCACTGCCCCTTCCATTCGAAAGCTAGTCGAAAAACCGTCGGGATTGTAATTTAACAAGTGTAGGCTAGGATACGTACAGTTGGTGGGTTACTCAGATGCATCCCTGCATCCGAACAGGAGGTTGTAATCCCTATTTACAACAAGTCAGTCCAACTATGTGTTAAAAAATGATTCTGCCACCTCTGGTGCCTGTGA
>QFEC01074557.1:0-27233 GCA_003316585.1 Gomphus bonarii | reverse complement strand
TTGGGTGACAAAACGGGCGTTCTTTCTCTCGGGCGCGACAGAAATCTGATGGCGGACCCAAGGAGAAGACAAATGCTTAAGTAGGCGAGGGAAACTTCCATGCTTCTGATTCGGTGGGTTAAGGGCAGGTTCTAGAAGGCTCGAAAACCGAAGAGCAGCAGAGAGAATGGTGCAGCCCACAAACGGGCCCGGTTTTCGAGGCGTGGGGGAGCTCAGGATCAGGCACCGTCGCAGTTACGAGTCGACAGCTCCTCGGACACGTGTTCATCGGGCATATAACGCATGCCTAGCTGGAATGAACTTAAGGATACCATTGGTCAACTAAACGTCCACGAAAACATAATCCAGTGTTCTATCGCATATAATTACACGTATCAACTCGAAACAACGACATCAACAACATGATGGGCTGCATTATATGCACAAATGCTGGAACCGAAACCAGTTCAGTCCATAACTCAAGGTTGCGCCACTGCGGCTGTTGGGACCTATTCAATCATGCAGTGAGTCAACATTACGGCCCCTATCAAATAACCACACACCATCTGGTACGCGACGCCGCAAAACTGCATGAAGCTTAATGTTTTTATTAGCAGCTACTGTGGGACGGGTCGTGGCTGGAATTATAACTCACCGGTTGAGATTCTTCTCGCGAGAATCCCCTAGATCTGGAAGCCCGTATTCGATCGCCAGCTGCTTCGCAGTGGGACCTGGGAATACGTGTTAATATATCGCAGCATTTGTGTCTAGAAGCGTGTACCATCGAGACCGAACAACGCCGTCAGGTCTTTCGGGAACAACGGAGACACTTCACCATTGGGCATAATCAAAGTATGAAGGGGGTCCCCAAGGTGATTGGATCGGAGAAGAGCATTAGCTCTTCGACTTTCCCTAAACGCAATTGGGGCAACATCCTAAAATGGGTGGTTGTGCGTGCAAGACCCAAAGCACTCACGAGTTGTGAAGTGCGCGCTTGACATCGTCGAGTTGTCGTTTATGGTCCTCGACTTGCTCCCGCAGCGTTTCCGGGATGTGGTTCGTCAATTGTTCCTCGACTTGGGCTCGCACCTGCTCGTCAATTTGGTCGTTGATGTGCTCGGCCACTGAGATGAATTAATATTTAATCGAAAGGATACCTCGTCGTTCGCACCTTTGCCACGAAGGTGGTCTACAATCTCGTGCTGGAGAACCTCCTTAAGCAGCCCTGCACCATCAAGTTTACTCGCTGTTTTTACTGAAAGGCATATGGTAAATTAACACCCATACCTTTGATTTCGTCTATCTTCTGCTCCTGACGCTGATCTTGCTGCTTAATATCCTTTCGGAGCCTATATTCTGGTCAACAAGGTTGTCCGTGACGATAATTTTTCTGTTAAAAAATCCACTTGTCGATCTGCTGCGCGCTCTCGAGAGCGGGACCCAAAGCTGCCACTTTTGACGTTTGCTCTCCCAGAGAGTCAAAGGTCATCTCATAAAGAATTGAACCAACATAGACTTCATCCAGGAGACAAGTTGCAACTTACTCCCAATGCACTCAATGCACCCTTCATGGTCATGAGGATATCCTGCACTGCTTCAACCTCAGGCAGGGGACCCTGCGTCGTGGGGGATGTTACATTGGTGCGAGGGGTAGCGAGTGGAGAAGGCACAAGAGACATGGCAGTACAAGGTAGAAGCTGAAGATGGTAGGAGATAAATGTCTGACCTATAGAGGTAACTGCCTCGCGGTACCCGTGCGGCAAACGGTCTGCAACTCACGCGTGCCAACAAGGTTATCTTATGCACACAAAAGGCGCGACTATACTCTTAGAGAAGATCATGCTCTATAGGAATCACACTGTAATCATCTTAGGAGCTATTCTTTAAGGACGGAAAGTAGCTGTAATTTGTCGGAGTCGGGATGCAAAAATACATAGTCAAACGGAGCATGGTCGTCTAAATCAGGAAGATCACACGGGGTATCTGGAGAAAGTCAATTCCTTTCATCTGTTGCCAATCGGGTCTTTTGTTGGTCGGGCGCCTGCGTAGCTGCTGCCCAGATGGCACTCTCGCCGGCAGCTGCTTCAAGCTGTGATGCCATGAGTGCATGAAAGCGTGAGTTTTCTCGAGTAACCTATTCCGATATAGGTTAAAAGTCAGTTATCGTATGACTAACTCACACGCACCAGCTGTCGGTAGGTACCAGATTCGGTGATGCGACCATCTGTGCCGAAATGAGATCTCGAATTGACGTGTATTTCGCAACTTGCCTTCTAATACGACAATTCGTTCAGCCCGAGCGATTGTCGAAAGACGATGAGCAACAATCAGACAAGTCGTTTCTCGAGCCTCGAGGATAGAGTCTACAGCTTCATTAACCTGTGAAGCATCAGTAACTCCTCTGGGCATCAGTCCCAAGAGGTACGAACTCGTTGTTCAGAAGCAGCGTCCAGTGCGCTAGTTGCCTCATCCAAAGCCAATATGGTCGGTTTCTTAAGCAAGGCCCGGGCTATGGCCAACCTTTGTCTTTGTCCTCCGCTTAAGCTTAGCCTCCCGACTAAGGATATAATTTTACTCAACCAAGCACCGACAGGAATTTATTTACTAACTTACTTTCGGTGTCGAAACCGTCAGGCATACTCCAGACGAAATCACAGTTGGCTTGACGAGCGGCATGCTCGATCTCGGATCTTGAGGCGTCAGGCAAGCCGTACGCAATGTTATGAGCGATGGTTCCAGAGAAAAGAACAGGATCCTCAGAGAAAGCCCTCAGATCTTCTACTCACATGTGTTTTAGTATATGAGGATACACACCTGGGGGACGACACCGACAATTGATCTCCAGGATGTCGGTGTGAACTCTCGGATGTCTGCAATGCAGCGCGATGACGACTCAGAGGAGTGACTTTGTCACACAACAAACCTTGTCCATCAAACGTCACTCGTCCACGTACTGGATCGTAGTATCTAAGGAGGAGGGAATGTACGCTTGACTTGCCGCTCCCGCTTCGACCACTTATAATACAAGGGGATTAGCACATAAAAAAAAGGAACTTGTAACTATGCGCTCACACGAGCGCAACGCTCTCTCCCACTTGAACCTCGAGATTGAAATCTTTTAAGATGCTGACACTTGGCCGGGATGGATATTCGAAGGAAATATTCTCAAACTTAATTAGTCCCTTCCGAGAAGGATGGAGAACAACACCAGTGGTAGGGGGGATAGCAGGTTCGCGAGAGAGGAGATCAAAAATACGGGTACCTGCACCTATAGCGCGCATTATCGAAGACTGGATTTCGTCAGCTGAATTCAGAGAAAAGAGTCACTAATGAACGAACAAAGAAAGAACTCAGTAGCTGTAAACCACTGCCAACGTAGACGGTGTAGAGCAAGAGGCTCGTTAGGTCTCCAACGGATATAAGTCCCCTCGAAACAAGGGTGCCTCCTATGAAATCCAAGCTTGAATCCGAACCTAGCACAGATTGACGATTTTACAAACCGTAACCGAGAAGCACTAGGATCGTGACGTTTCCTGCCCAGCCGGTACTTCCGTAAAAAACACCACTTGCGAAAGCTTCCTTTCGTGCTAAGGCTAAGACTGCGCTGACCTTATAAAAAAAAAAGCTGAAAAGGGTGACGGAGGACGTGGGATGTCATTCAACCAACCCGCTCACCAAATTTCCTTTGCTCCGATTGTGTAGCGTTATAGGCTTGGACGGTACGAAGTGCTGAGAGACTCTCGGAAGCAATCTTATAACCCAACATTAGGGAGAGAGATAGTCGATAAGTGTGTTCAACTAGACACAGCATCAGCACCTGCCTTCGTCATATCACCAATAGCTTCTTGTGTCCGATTGCTGAGCTTCTTTAGATATCTCCCGTAGACTACCTGAGATTCAAATATAACAATTGCTCACTGCAGAGTAATCATAAAACTGCTTGGTAGACGTACCGCACCCAGGGATATTGGAGGAACAACAGCCAGCATCAGAACCGTAAGGGTTGGGGACTGATTTCGACAGTGGTAGAACACATCCAAATGATATGTGAGTTGTTTCGCTAGTAATTCTGGGTAATAAATTCAACGTACGATCCAAAACATGGCCCCCACTAAAGAGGGATCAATGAATTTATTATTTATATATCTGTAGACAAGAGTACATGTACTTACATCCCACAGATGCCATGACAACAGATCTGTAGGTTAAACAATAGCGGGTGTGAATATTAATAAAACGTGCACATGAACAGAACGATCGCACCGCAAACCGTCACTAAGATTTTGAGTGACCCTGGTGAACAAACATTTTATCGTCAATAGCAATAAAATGAAATAAACTACCGGAATACTTATACTTACGACTCACCAACGATCGATGCATCGGTTCCTAAGCGGCTGAGGAGGTCACCCTCGCCTTTAGTCCTTTCCACATATTCGATGTCTTGTCTTTAACATGATTCAGTGAAAAGGAGATTTTTTTTTTAAATATTTCGCAAATCACTTCAAGGCACTCGCATATGTGTCATTTCGGAGGCGAGCGACAATTCTCTGGCCGGAAATTCGCATGAGAATGGCTCGTGTGCCATTAGAAAGAGCCCCAATAGTAAATAGAGCAAGTATTCCAATGGCAGCTTGGGTAGGTGATATGTCAAATATGATTTGCTAACGAAATAACGGAAAGGAATAAGATTGTGGGCTCCAAATGGCAAATGGCAGACCAAGTATCGACATACGGGGTTAGGGGAAGAGAAATAATCAATGAGCTTTCCAATTGTGAACGGGATCGACATTGAAACGCTCGAGGAGACAAATAACTGTGTTATTGACGTTGAATCCATGAAGGCATGAGGCAGAGAGTGAGGCAGATCGTACCAATATAATGGCAATGGCCAGAGGCTTTCTTTCTGGTTTTGCTAAAGCAATAATTTTCCGAAAATTAGATGTGCTCGGTGCTGGTGATTCTGACAATGAGTTTCGGAAGGATGGAAGTAAACGCGTTATGCGAGTAAGGGGAGTCGGGTTTGCATGGAGAGGTGTTGAACTCTGCAGAGACGGAGACGTAAAATATTTTGGAGTTCGTATCTCAGGACCAGAAGTCAAGAAACGAGTTTGTCTGTTTGGGAAGGCGTTTGCACCAATGGGGTAAGCAGAACATTTGAGACTGGTGAGTCTTGTTCCCAGAAAGGAGCGTCGTGTGTCATAAATATATGGAGAAGCCCGGAAGTCCTTGGGTACAGGGCTCCGCCTAAGCAGGAATATTAGGTGGTTCATTTCGTTCCGGGGTCGAAGGCCCTAGGCTGGAGACTCTCACGCTTGTGACAGGAAGGTGTACGCCAGGCGAACACAGAATCTAAACCAGGTCTCAGAATGCCACGGGAAATGAGAAGGAAAAGCCTCAAGCCGCCATATGAAATGCGTTGGCTTGGAGTAGGTGCAATAGCCAAAAAGTTGTCGGAGATAAAAACGACACGATGACCTACGTCACACTTGTCCAGCGTGTGACAGACTTCCTTGGCCCGCAAAATGAGTTCTGCCTGTCTGCAGGAGGAAATGTCAGTATGTAGATCTACAGCTATGGACGTATACAAACACATCCACCTATGCTCCTATGGTGTGCTTTATCCCTCCACATCAATGTTATAGACTTGTATGAAATCAGAACCGTTTTCCAGTCTTCCTCAGTCGCGTTCCCACTTACATGACTGAGGTAAGACTTACGCTCTATATTCTCTCATACAACTGCTCACTTACACTTGTACTATAGCAGCCGGTCTAGGTAGAGTTGAATCTTAGTCGCATTCCCACCTACACGACTGAGCAGCCTGTCTAGCTTATTCCAGCTAGGTGTTTGGAACTTTGGAACTTTGGAACTTGGCCTCTCCTTTGCCTTCCAGACAATGATCTGGGTGATGGTCTGTCCATTACTCAAGCAAACCTCACCTTTTTCACTGTGTTCCCAGTTTTCATATAATAAAGCATAACATCAGGTTATAGGGGACAGAAACTCTCTATTGATGATATTGACGAGTTCTATAAGGGGCATGAACCACAGAATGCGTGAAGGGTGAGGCAGATCAGAAAAAGTGAGTCTGCTGTGGATTCTTGTGGTCATAGGCGATCGTCAAGTTCATCCCGTCAACTGTGGATTTGCAACGCCGTTATGACCATTTTTGTCATCTGTTGGGGGATCTCAAGTGGTCTACTAAAAGTATTTCTCACACTTGGGCGGGAACGATTGATCTTGGTCTGGTTGATGATGACATTTTACCTTTGCTGTCAATACTGGTGATGTTGCAACCTTGCAGATACCATAGGATTGTGGTTTGAATACGACAGATATTATACTCGCAGTGCTGGAAGGGTAGATTAACATCGCCGCGGACGAAAAGATCATGAGCTGTCTACATTTCTTTATCCAGTCTCTGTTCTCAAGCTTGCCAATGGACGAATTGTTTGTATTAATATGTCACCGATTACACGCGTTATTCCCCACCAGCAATACAAGCATTTTAGACAGGACGGTTGTGAGTTACACGAGTGTTATAGCTAACTTACACACTCCCTTTTCAAGTCCGAAGCTCATTTACGCCCATGGTGCTGGGCTCTTGTTTTAACGCAGACCGGCCGCCAAACTAGAAGATATCAGTCAATCCTTGGCAGAATTCCAACGTTCGGCGTGCACCGCAGCCTCGCGCTTCAGAGGTCGAGTACATAATTCGGGCTGACAGGATCCTACCGGTAAGGAAAGACTCCGTGATGAGCGCTACAGAAACTATTCTACCACATGCACAGCTTAATTTTACGGGGTCATGCCCAACTCACTCACCGCTGAAGCGGGCCTCAAGTTTGGCCCAATTGTGATAGAAACTTTCTTCAAACATTACTTAGAGCGACGGTCAGGGACAAGCAAGACCAATGGGTCTGGAGACCATGGCTACACTAGTTTAAGAGAGCAGGATCTCCTTTGGCAGGAATCTTTCGAGGTTATAAAGGTTCGAACCAGATATATCTTTTGACGTGACTGTACGACCACCCTCTACAGTCATTCTTGAACCAAGCCACAAGGTATGTGGAATTGATCACAAGCCTCTCGGTGTATCTAATCCAACTGTTTGGCAGGCATACCGTCGAAGAACTTCAGCAATTCTCAAATGCGCGCATCCCTGTTGCACCTTGGATTTACGTGAAAACAGTCCTTGTTCCACTATCTAGTTGTGATGCAGCTGCAGACTACCTGATTAAAGCTCTTGGTGGAGAAAAGTTTACCAAACGTGTAGTTGGAGGGACAAAGTGGTGGCAGGTGCGCGGTATGCGTGGGTGCGTGTTCTCCTAGTTTCTTCAATATGCGAGCCTTATCTGCTGTCAAAGCGTGGATTGCCAATGGATCTGGCAGAAGTCGGAGATGCGTGCATCTCGAAAACGCCGAAAAAATAGTGAGCACCCCACAAACAACGAGGAACCCCTCGCTTCTTCGAGTGTCCGGTTTACTCCTTTTCGGAAAATGAGTAAACAATGGAGAAATACTACCCCCGAGAAAGTAGATCATACGAAGGAGGAATCGGACCCGAGCAAAGCTGCAAACGATGGTGACAGAAAAGATTCATCACAAGAAAGCTTAGATGGTACACGATGCATGCTTTATGCACATGGAGGTGAGCATTAGATTATTCCTCGATGTCACATATCCATTCTGTCTAGGTGGTTACTATTTTGGTTCTATCGACCAAGAACGGTCAGTAGAATGGATACTTGAACGGAAATTGTATTCATTTCTGACCTATTGGGCCTTACTGTAACAGGTATTGCATGCAGCGATATGCACGTAAGATTAAAGGCCGCGTCTTTGGTTTGTGTTCAAATGCTTATCACCAATTCATTCACACTGAAGTCATGGTTCAGCTGTCAATTACCGTCTTGCTCCTCAGTATCCATTCCCATGTGCCATACAGGATATGTTAGCTGCATGTATGTGTGTTTGATATGAGATAGTTTTCGTACACTAGTTGATGCCTTAAATAACAGATCTTTATCTTATCCAGCCACCTCCAGATGCCATGCACGCCCCAATCCCACCTAATCTAATTGTATTGGGTGGCGATAGTGCTGGTGGTGGACTTTGTCTGGCAACACTCCAAGTACGTGGCAGTCGGCGTTGGATGTACTAAGCTCATGTTCTATTAGGTGATGCGAGACTCTGGTATTCCAATTCCAGCTGGTGCTGTGTTGATTAGCCCGTGGGGTGATCTCACACATTCTTTTCCTTCTATACTTGCAAATACGGAAACCGTGTGTCTAATTTTTTTGTCGCGTCATTTTGCTCTAATTCGCCTGATCTATATATAGGACATAATTCCCACATATGGATTGTGTCTACATAGACCTAGTGTACTTTGGCCTCCACCCTCTGACGAAATATCGTCAAAAGTAAGAGCGGGTTTGCGAGAGCGCTTTAAGGCAGTGGCGAAAAAAGCTGTGCATATGGAAACCTTCCTCTCATCGTCAGGCAATCCACCTATTTCACCAGTTTTTGCCGGCAAGGACATAGAATGCAATGATCCCAAGGATGATACGACGAAACGACATCCTAGGGCCGATGTTCCCTCTAAGAGCGATGCCAATTATCCGTCATTAGAAGCATCCAAAGCACTGGGGGACATGGCTGACACCGTGCCTATACTGAACTCTTCAACTGATTTCTTACCCATAGTGGGCAAGCCTCCACTTCCTTGGGACCCATCAGATACTTTTGACCTCTTCGTCGATAAGAAGACATTCACCGTTGACTCCCAAATTCAACTTTATTGTCCTAATAACTTACTGGCTCATCCCCTTGTTAGCCCAGCTCTGGGCTATCTTGGAGGATTGCCACCTCTGCTAGTGATTGGTAGTGACAAAGAGGTTTTGAGGGACGAGATCATCTATCTGTTCGTGTCACTTTACTTTCCACGGTCTTGTGGGGTAACAATGGTGCATCCGCAGTGCACATAAGGCGGCACATCCAGAACGATTTCCTGTCACTGAGCATTCTAAGATGTTATACCCCCCTCTCCAAAACGTTGCAACACCGTACATTTCAACCCCTGTACACCTTCAGGTTTATGATGGTGAGTTTCTTGCATCTCTACAACGGTTTTCTGAACCAGGAATGTCCAGAGACTGCGCACGTTTTACCACTATTCTCATTCACCACTCCTGTGAGACCATTCATCTGTTTTTTTGGTCAATTGAATTCTCATGTAGTATTTTTAAGGCTAAGTATTGCTACCGAGCTGTACTGTAACTTTAATAGTCAATTTGAGGCTTGGCTAATCGTTATTTTATATTTTCAGATTGCCGCATTCACCAAGTATGTGACACCGTCCAGCAAGCGACCAGATTCGCACATTCTACCAATGGGAACTCAAACTGTTTCGCCCCAAAGCGAGACTACGTCAAACACTTTTTTTGAAGAGTCGCAATCACCAATGTCAGATATACCTGCTTTCAATCTGCAGCAGCGATCTTCTCCTTCTGAACTACCAGCTGCCAAAGACGACTCGGGCGACGTCGCAGGCAACAGGTTCAAGCCGGATCAGAATCAACTTGAAGGTCTGGACACCGCAGGTCGTCCTTCAACCTATTTAGATACCAAGGTGTGTTTCGCCAACTTAATAATAAGTTACGAACTTATCGTAATGATGCGGAAGTGGCCATCTGAAGATACTATGATTCGCGAACGTGTCTCCATTCGCGGCGTTCTCCGTCCACTCGAACCAGAATCTGAAATTCAGGCGTTGTACCTTCCAGTCAACCATCTTGGCAAAATTAACGAGGGTATTGCGCGACGTTACCTGACGGGCCGGGATCTATGGAGGAAGAAGTTTGACAAAACTGCCAAGAAAATTGAAGCGAAGCGAATGAAAAACTTGCAGCTGGCTGCATGTGAGACCATCCGTACAGTTGAAAATATGGTGAGCCATGCATTCGTTCAATTTTAGAATTTGGAAGAGTGACTGGTCATCACCATTGCTTAGGGTCAATTACAGGAGCACCTCTTTCACGAGCGTGACACGCTGGAGGTCACTTCTCATCGCACTAAGAGAGCGCGAACTTCAGGGAAGTGGGTAAACTCCCTCTGGAGCAAAGAAGATGCAGAGCGACGCACCTGGGTCTGGACTTGGGCACTTGATGGCGAGCAACCTCCACCGACTAGCATTGTCTCTCGGAGAGATACCTTGGAGGCTCGCGACCTCGCGCGTGTTGCGGATTTAAGCGTGGAACAGGAGGAAAGCAAGCTTAGTGGAAATATGCTCTGGTCGGTGCTTGTCAACTTTTTGACGGCCCAGCCGTCCGACAAGAAGGAAGTTGAGAAAGGAGCCGACGATGACGATGGGGACGATGATCCATATCCGGGTCCTGACCACACAGCCGGACAATCGAAGCGAAGTCAGATGGTAAGGCGATTCAAGTCACTTAGTAGCTTCAGCACTACTCCGTCACGGCGCCACCCTGATAATCAGGGTCCTTAGAACTAATTTAATAATTAATGCCAATGTAGTCCAGGTATATCTTATTTATAATAAAGCATATTAGTGGACACTGGCACGTGTACTTCTGTCGACTAAAGTTCTGAACCTTAAAAATATAAGACGCCGCCGACTGCACTCAGTTCACGGTCATCCAAACGATGGGACACATCGTATTCTAGTCAACTATTGAAGAGTAACGCCATCAAACACAGCTATGCTACAAGATCCATTCCTCGGAATCTTTTGAGGCTGTAGTCCATGTAGGAATCCAAAAGCTGACACACTTCACAAAGGTCTTCGCTTTCCTCTTCTATGCCGGTACATTGGCATACATGTGAGAAACCGGGGGGAAACTTCAGCAGAACCTGATCGATGTTGCCAGGTTGCACGCTGGATGTGTGGGTTATGAATTCTAAGAGAACAAGCTCCTGGTGGGAATACTCGGCGAGGAGAGCATCCCTGTTGACATTTAGAGGCGTCGGGGTGTTGGTGAGTGCGGGGGTAGTCTTGCAAGGAGACAACTCCGTAGCAAGATGGGGGGGCTTGAGACTGACATCTACGCAAGGAAAATCTTCCAGGGGTGTGGGACACCGGGAACTCTCTGGACTTGAGAGCTCAGATTCCATCTCAATTCCCAGTTCTGAGTCGGAGTCAGAGTCACTGGAACAGTTAAGGTTTATCTATAAGGATGGGGATATTATTGCGCTGATCATGCGGAGAACCGGTAGAATTTACCGTCTGAGAGGGCAGTTCGAGTGAAAGCTGACTAGGCGGACACGGGAAGGTAGATTTGAGAATTCTACTATGTGAAATCTTTTCGATGTGACTGGGATCGCTCCGCATGTTGTAGCCATGAGCAGGTTGAACCCAGGACTTGACTCGAGACAGCCATCCTTGTACCGAGACAATGAGGGCGTTGGGCGCAAAAAACATGGTTCAAGCTAAGTCATTGTTGACGAGAAAACTGTTAGTGAGATGGAAGCCTAAGAACAACGGAAGCCTTACACTACGGAAATCGAGAAGATGAGGAAGAAGAAAGGCAGGTCAAATGTTTGCCACACCAGTGGAAACGCCTGGGGAGAAAGAGAGAAAGAGAGTAGATAAAGAGAATGTGTAGAACCGTGCCACCAATACAGAGCTTAGTTGACCTTGCAGGACATCCAAACGTGCAAGCCGTTGACAGTCCTGAGCCTGAAGAGCAATCAGTAAACCTCTAGCATAGTTCTGTAAAGAGAGTTCACCCTCAAGGCGTTCAACTCCAATGAAGGTTACCAAAGACCAGGTTCTACGTAGATGCCAGGAAACTCGAGATGGAAGCGAGAGTAAGGACGATAGATAGGCAAAAAGCGTTTGACCGTCGCCATGAACACCTGAGCCCAAGCATTTGGCCACCGGTTCGTGGGAGACTTTGACTGCATCGATGTTCGTTAGAGTTAATTAAAATTATTGAATCGACATGGCCTCATCGCACATAACTGCAACAACTCTATCCGTACATGCTCACCTTCAGTGTGACTTATATCTTCACCAATCTTACCATCGTGGGACCCCTGCTAACACAGAAGCAGTTCTGACACATCAACCTGATACTCCTGGCCCGCCCACTGCGATCTCCCAGGCCTCCTTTACTTCTGGCAAAACTTGGGAATCTACACTTTTAACTCATTTAGAACGGCTTTATTTGCTTCTGCCTAGCTCCGATCACCCTTTATCTGGATTGGAGATCGCTTCAATCATTGAAACTGATGAAAGACCACATTTTTTTGTATCAGGCATAAAATTCTGGCCACCGTCCGAAAGACTAGCTGGAGAATACGCAAAGCACGGTGTGAAAGCAGAACAGGTATGCTTTAACAAGTTACTTTCCCCTTCGAATTCACACTTCGGACGGCATTAATCAGGTACCTCGCTTTGGTTTGGCTAAACCAGACCTGCTAGAGGTCTGGCATGAGAAAGATGGTGGGTATGTTTGGAGAATCATTGACATCAAGGCATCCAAAAGCGTCAAGGTGTATATCATTATTTTTTCAGCTTACAAGGTTTGATGCTGAGCCTGCGTTTTCCGGTGTTCAAGCCCTCACACCTTGTTCAAACTTACTTCTACTACCTTTGTCTATCATTCATGCTTCCCCATTCCTTTGTTCCTGATCCCACCATAGCAATCTGGATCCCCCCTGATTCACTGTCATCGGTAGACTCATCTGTGCCATTTCCGCCGCTCGCCACAGTCCACCCAACTCCTATAGCATCTTTGGTTCCCCCGCTAACTGATCTCATCTTCATACAACTTCCTGCTATTCTTTCCACTCCTCAGTCAGAAGTTCCTTGGCACTTCAATCCACTTTGTAGGTCATGTCCCTTCTCATCCAGTTGCCGTGTACGCGTGGAGAAAGAAAATGGCCTTGGAAAGGCCGGAGAACTGAGTCTAAGCGAAGCCAATGAGATTCGTGAGTATATCAAGTTGGCAAGAGGGATCCCTTCGCCTCCCAGTTTTCACCATGACGCGGACATAGAAGATCTTGTCCACAATATGGACGACCTCTCTATCACGAGTGAGAATTCGGTCTCAGAGCTCGCTCAGCTGGGCGGACTGCTCCAGGATAAACGATCCATGGATTACATGGGAAACAAGTGGCCGGCCAAGATCGACAAAGTGCACCGAATCTTAGCCATCCGTCCGCGAGGCAAACTCCGCGCAAGTTCCCCGTCGAAAATCGGAGAAACGCTGAAACCACACAGTCCTGTCATTGAAGCTGCATTGATGAATATTCCCCAGGTACGATACTTGATTCATAATTTAACTGCCTTATATACATGTTACTTCCCAGTTAACTAACCGTCGAAGTTACACACTCCCTTATTCTGAGGATATTGCCATCTATTTCTCATTCATTCTTGATCCCTCTCGATCGGCATCTGTGTCGACTATCAGTGAGTTTTGTGTATCGACAAATATCAGCCCCGCCTTTGCGATGATTGCACGGAAATATGGTTACAATCCCCAGCCCCATATTCGTGGAAGTATTGACAATCTCATTCCTTCACTATCCAAGTGCATAAGAAACGTGCTAGATCTGCATGGACGAATATTGGGTGGAAATCTGACTCAATTAGCGGAAGGTTACCCCGACAGAATAAAGAACAGCAGAGCTACAGATGATCTTCCACGTACCCAATTTTATATGTGGTCTGCACAGGAAAGGGAAGCTTTACAGAGGTATTTTGTCAATGCTGCCCTGTCCCCCTCCAACTCCCAGATCCCTGGTGTCAATGACCCAGAGATAATGCATGGGGATTTCCGGCTTTGTATTGGTGCCCTATGTGAAGGTGCTTCTCTCTTGGCAACAACATTCCAGCCACACATATTAGACGGCGCATTTATCGAGAAAAGTGGAAGATCGAAAGAAGAACTGGGGTATATTATGGCTCGACTTGGTTTGAAGTTGATCGGTTATCAAACCATCGAAACAATGCGCAACAAAATCATCGAGGAGGTTCACCGACTCCATCATAAGGAATATCCCAGAGCGGAGCCCAGGACTGTAGGTGTTCTTCCGCGGATAGTAGTACTGAAGAAGGAGTTGCGGCGACTCGTGGCATTCCCCGTCTCCGGATGGTGGGACGTCAAAGAAGCCGGGGATCTCTTGGGTGCTCACAGTGCCAGCCAGTGCCCTACTGAGGAAGAGTTATTTCGAAGATTTTGGGAAGGCGAAGAGGAAAATTTAACCTCGGGTATGAAAGCAAGAAACAACACGTGCCAGGATGTGGTGAGTGAAATCAGATACAGGATGGATCGTCTGTCAGAGAGATCGAAGTTACTCGTCAATCGTGCCAGAGTATTGAGCGCGGAGTGGGTTGATCTCTGTCGTATAGGAGTCCTACGAAAGCTTTTCTACATGCAACAGGCGAGTTTGTACATCAGCCCGCAGTTCAACCATACCAACCTTTCATCCCATTGTAGTTCGAAGTGCTCCTTAAGCTACAAGAGCTTTGGAACACGCGCATGGAGGGTTGTCCGGATGCCCCTCTACTTGTCTATCGGTCCAAGTCAAGTGGTGGAAACGGCTTCGACCAAGTCTATAATTTTGATCTTCTGTCTGGAAACATCGAAGTTACTTCAGAACGCGATGGCGCATTTTACGACTATCTATTGGTCAAAGAAGAGGATGACGATGATCAGTTCAACGAGACGACCGGACATAGTCATCTCCCCCTGGAAGCCCTCTTTAATGATCTCTGCGTTTCTGATTTATATTTCCCTCCAAATAACTTCACAAGCAGTAAATGGGAGAATGGCCAAGCCACTGAAGTGAAGGAAGGCAACCTTTGGGTGGCTCTCATCGAAGATGTCAATATCACAAATGGGGAATCCCGAGTCGCGATACGGATTTGGTCTGGAAGAGGTGGCAAAAAGACACTAATACCAGGAAAGACATACCGTCTAAGCCCTCGGCTGGTGGATTTCAATACAACCAAAATTTTGAGTGTACTCGTTGAATTAGATTTGCAAGCAACTTCCGCCAGCACACCCTCAAGTGATACACACCTTCCGCTGTTCGTAGACTTAATATCTCAACCAAAAACGTTCGGTGGACACGGGTCGGCTGTTAGATTCCCGAAGGAGTCTCACATCAAGGACATCAAGGTTGTACTCGATGCTGAGGCAGCATTGCATAGACTTTATACAGAGCTTAGTGGTCTAGGGAACGAGAATGCTGCTGCACTAGTGCTCAAATCTAGTCAGAGAAAGGCAGCTCAACGAATTCTTAGTGACCGTTTGACAGTCATGTGAGTGATTAACTACACAAAAGTCTAACATTAGCCTTAATCGAAGTCGGGTGCAGCTGGGGTCCTCCAGGGAGCGGCAAAAGTTATACCATTGCGCTCTCTCTGCTTCGCATGATTGAGGTACAGAGTCGCATTGGCACGTTAGCACCGAAACGCCAACTCATCTTTGTCACTGCGATGACACATGCAGCCATTCATGCTTACCTCTCCACATTGAGGAAGATCATCGAATACTACAGGGGCGTACCCGACCTGCCACTCGGGTGGCTTGACGAACTACAAGTAGAGCACGTTTCGCAGGGATATAAACACTCACTTCCAGAAAAGTCCAGGACATATATATATGCAGGCACGGTTTATCAACTCTATAACTTTGGAAAACACCTCCGGTCTGGAGTGGACTGTGTGGTTATTGACGAAGCGGGACAACTGGGTTTATCTGCTGCGTCACTGATCCTCCGTGCACTATCTCAATCTTCAGGAATTTGGGGGGGTAAAGTTGTGGTGGCTGGAGACAGGGAACAACTCGCACCAATTTTTTCTGGGAAATATCCAGAACTAGAGGGACAGCCACCTTTATTTGGCAGTGTGCTAGACTGTTTGATGGGGAGCGACGAGGGGAAAGGCACCATGTATAGCTCAGGAGTAACGACCCTCGAAGATAAGAATCCGGGAAACGTTATTCAGCTATTGGAAAATTTCAGGTGCATTTCAATTATTCCACCGTTCTATAAAGTGATACTGATCAGTCTGGTAGACTAAACCCTGACCTGGGTAACTTTATCCAGACAATATATAAACGGGCATTTATACCGCAGAAATCACAGACGAAACTGTTGGCTGCTCGACTCGGGCAACTAGAGAACGACGCCTCAGACGATGTGGTGAGGGAGAAAGCAAGGAATCTTTTGCTTTCACTTTCAAGTGCTATGCTAGGGAAGGAACAGTCACTATTTAAACCCCCGATCAAACAGGAGTCCACTAAGCAGCAAAGCCTGGAGATAGTGTCTCCCGGATATCACGGCATACACGCTAATACCACCTTAAACCCACGTCCAATATCACTAGCCTTGGTACGCTTGCATGTGCAAGGAGATACTCGGGGAGAAATGCCATACGAGAGTCATGTGCGCACAGAGGCTCAAGTCGCTGCTGTTCTAGTCCAGCTATTAAAGAAAGTTTGTGATGAAAGAGATGGGATTTTTGTGGCATGCCCTCATAGGACCCAAAGAGCGGCAGTTAATATGGCTTTGAGTCAGTGCGACCGACAGAAGGAAGAACAAAGAGAGCTGGACGAAAAAGAAGAATTTCAGCAATTGGTTTTTAAGATGGGAATTGAAACGGAGGAAGGGGATAGAAACAAGGTCATTTCATCTAATCTCACTTAGAACAGGTAGACCGACTGATTTCAACCATACCATTCAGGGAGTTGATGGGCGTGTCCAGACCAGCGTTCCAGTGACGGTAGACACCATCGAACGCCTACAAGGTATGACCTATCCTTGATCGAATATTCATAATAACGATAGAATGGGCTGAAGGCTCCGAGGCGTCTTTCGTCATTTGTCTGTTCTCCCACACGCATCGGGCGAGTCTGGCCACTGCCCTCCCTTTTCTTTTGGTGAGGAGACGTCTGAATGTGGCAATTAGTCGTGCAAAGACCCTCTGCATTGTAATATCTTCAGAGGGCGTATTGCGTCCAGGGGTAAGTGTGTTTTCAGACAGGGAAAGCGCGAGAGGATACGCTTTCCTTCGGGAGTTTGAGGACAGAGCTTGGACTGCAGACCTCGAGGTTGAGATGGACATATAGGCTTGCCTTACCTTTTCCTGTACCAGTACTGTAGTGCAACGTGCCGCGGTTGTCGGGCCGATCAAGCTTTTGCAGATTATCCGTGACCTATGTGAGAACAGACTTTGAGTGACATACCGTCTTAAGCTCAAGTCTTATCTTCTCCGGGGTTCATGCGGTGACGAGAAACGGCGTTGCCACTTGGAAAGATACCACAATGCCCGACGAGCCTGAACAGCTGATTTCAGGCGACGCAGTTGCCCAGCACAGCTCGAGAGACAGCTGCTGGATAATAGTTCACGGTCAGCTCAGTCCGCAATTTGGTTTCGCAGTTTGGTGGTGTTGATTGGACGTATAGGCAAGGTATATGATGTTACTGAGTTCCTTGATGGTAAGTCTTCGTTTGTAGACTGAGTGATCAGAGATTAAAGTAATTTTTAGATCACCCTGGTATGAGTTGTTGTAGCATTTTAAATTGGACTTGACATCAACATACAAATTTCTAGGGGGGAGTAAAATTATCCTAAAGTATGCTGGAAAAGATGCCACGTAAGTCAGTGGCTCCAATGCATCTTGGATCTTTTCGATTGGCATTACAGCGAAGAATATGATCCTATTCATCCTCCTGATGCTATTACCAAAAACTTGCCGAAAGAGAAACAGTATGTATACGTAGCTGTCAGACGCAACAACTCATTATTTTGTGTTGACAGTTTAGGGAAGGTTGATGCAGGATCGGTCAAAAAGGTGGCCAAGGAAGTCACTGCTGAGGACAAGGAACGTCTGGAACGAAGAAATCTGAGACCGCCTCTTAGCGAAATATTGAATCTACACGACTTTGAGGTACCGGTTTTATGCACCGATCACATTCTCAGACTCCTCACTCTCTAGCCTAGGCCATTGCAAGGCTTGTCATGTCAGAGAAAGCCTGGGCGTATTACTCGTCTGCTGCAGATGATGAAATCACTCTGCGCGAAAATCATACCGCATACCATCGGTCCGTTGCTATTCTTTCTTAAAAGTGCAAAATCTCACTTGTTTCAATTCAATCCAGAATATGGTTTCGTCCACGTGTCCTGCGTGATGTTACCACTGTGGACTTTTCAACGACTATTTTAGGCCATCAGAGTAGCATGCCCGTATATATTGTGAGCTCAATTTTACCGCCTCTGAAATCCTGTGAATATGAACGCATCCATAGACCGCTACCGCCTTAGGGAAACTTGGACATCATGACGGGGAACTCAACTTGACACGCGCCGCAGGTAAACATGGGATAATCCAGATGGTGCGTTGCATTTCCGTTCTTGTAGTTACGATACAAGATTGAGTCTTCCTCAGATTCCGACATTGGCATCTTGTTCGTTTGATGAAATCGTTGATGCAGCGCTTCCAGGACAGCCACAGTTTCTGCAGCTTTATGTCAATAAGGATCGCGACCGTACACGCGAGTTTGTCCAGCATGCAGAAAAACGTGGCATCAAAGGTTTGTTCATCACTGTGGATGCACCACAGCTTGGTCGCAGAGAGAAAGTGAGTGGCCAAGATGTGTGAACGCACGTACAGCGGTCGGTCCATTGATCTCTCTTTGGTAGGATATGCGCATGAAGTTTGAAGACGAGGCTCCAGATGAACAGATGAAAGAGGGAATGAAAGTAGTGCGAAACCAGGGCGCAGCAAGGGCAATTAGCGTATGTATCCGGGGGTACTTGGTCTTTTAGATTTGGCCCTTATTCCTCGGTTAGACATTCATCGATCCGGGCCTCTGTTGGTCGGATCTCAAATGGTTCAAAAGCATCACGAAGAGTAACCTTTCCACTGTGATATGCGAACGAATGCTTGTTAATCAATTGCATAGTGCCTCTCATCCTTAAAGGCGTACAGACGTGGGAGGTATATATTACATTATGGGCTTCTAATTCCGTTTGAATAATCCATAATGAAGGACACAATACTCGCTGCCAGAGCTGGTGTCCAGGGTGTAGTGCTATCGAACCATGGTGGACGCCAGCTTGATTTCGCTCCCGCAGGCATCGAGGTGCTCATACAGGTTGTCGACAAGTTGAAGAGTGAACTGGGCATGACCCTGCCAAATCCGAACTTTCAGGTTTTCGTTGATGGGGGGGTGCGGCGAGCCACGGACGTTTTAAAGGCGATAGCTTTGGGTGCGACAGCTGGTGAGTTTTCTGCGTGGGTATAGGTGCGACAGTCCACTAAACAAGGTGAACTCAACACATAGTGGGAATCGGACGTCCATTCCTATACGCATTCTCCGCTTATGGTCAAGAGGGAGTTGAGCATGCTTTGTCAATCTTGCATGTAAGATCACAACCTTTTACATTTCGAGCGAATAATTCGATTGGTGCAGGACGAATTTGAGATGAACATGCGTCTCATCGGTGCTCCCACTCTCAAGGATGTAGTGCCGGATATGGTCGACACACGCTCAATCTCAGCACATGTCGTGCCGGTGCCGTGTGATAGATTGTACGATGACAACTGTGAGTAGTAGCACATTTCCGCGTGCCCTTATTAATTTAACATGTGGAGCAGATGAGAGCATGAGGGTTGCGCAACTGAGGAGCCTCAAGGCGAAGCTGTGAGAGAAAACACGAGGGGCATGTATGTTGAATTATGGTAATTGTCACCCAACATCATTTCTGCACTTTTTCCTTCATCGGGGCACTTGTTACTATAACGGACACCTGACAAGAAGGGTAGATCTAGATATACGAGATTCAGAATCCGGACTCAGTTGGATACTTGACTGAGAAGTCTTAATCCTTATTTCTGACAATAATTCAAGTCAGACCGCAAGAAAATGGCACCCAATTTCGATGATGTGTGAAAATATGTAAGAAATTTTATAGAAAACTTACAGGATCGGTATCAAACGAAGATTATGATAGAGAGACATCACCTGATATGCCTGGATGTGGTATGGAATAATTTCGCACTTCGGTTCCGGTCTTTCGATGGCTTCTAAGCGATTTTGGTCGGCAGGAAGTTAACAACTGTAGGCAGATCGAGTCATTAGATGCGTTATTTAATATTGTTAGGATTGAAGGGTCTCCTTTCATGAAAAATATGGGTCGCTTGAACGATGGATCGGGTCCATTTTTGCTTAGACAAAAGAAAAAGAGGGTGCATCAGTAGTACTCCTGACCTTCAAACGAGTCTGAAAGATTCGGTGCAGGAGTACGGTGGGGTCGGGTGTCTAGACAACCTTGCCACTGTTGTTAGTAACGACTCCCATATGAGAGCCGCAGTGTCGTGGTGACATAATGGGTAGCAACGCATTACCAAGACACATCAATTCTTCATTGAAACATGGAGCCATTCCGCTAGTCTGTACCCTACCAGGTATCGGCTGCACCTATGGACATTGAGCCTGTGGGTAGAACCATCGTGCGAGGTTGTTTGTCAAAGGCATTGCCCATAAAAAAACTTTCCGGGAGTCTTGACGAGGAGGTTCAAGTTCGGCGGCGGGTTGGGGGCGGTTACGTGCGGTTGTCGAGTCGGACGGGGGTTCTGCTAGGTAGGGTCCATGTCCGGGGAAATACGTGCGCAAGACTCGGGGGATAAGAGAGGGCCGGAGACGTATCATGAGATCTACATACTATCCTCCACCACTGGGTGAGGGAGAGAGGACGACTCACAAAGCAAATTTCCTGCCAGACCAGAAAGAACTGACAAATACAGCCGCAGCAAACAATCCACGGCGAATAATGGGCGTAACCTTCAGCTATAAAGGGGTCTGACAGCAGGGGAAATCCCGGAAGCCGAAACCTTGAAGTAAATTAGGCGCGGCATGCATTGGGCGACAGACAGTGCTCGCAACTTATATCAAGTTGAGCTTTATTCTTCGTCCTCGATGAGCTACAGAGGTTCGCCTGAGCTCTAACTTCATAAGATTTTGTTGTCCATGTGGTCCCATTAGAATAACCACATAAACAGGCACGATAGAGGTCGTTTCACCTCTTGGTCGTTCCATGCCCATCTGAATCTGATGAAACTTCCAGGGATGCTTTGCAAAGGAGACGTCTAGATATCGTGGTACTTCCAACAGGTGCACCAGACCTATCCGACCTGGCTCGAATTTTTTATTTAATATTTTTGGGGCGATTGCATCTCCCCGAGTTATCACAGAGCCCACTGCACAGTATATCAGGTAAGTATTCCATTTGAATATTAGATATAATGCAAGGGGAGACTTACCAACTAGTGCTGCCGACAATTAACGTCATTCTCCCGGTTTGTGCAGGACGATAGGTCGGATACATGGAAGTTTCAAACGAGGGCCACGGCTTACAGGCCTTACCCTGGTTTCAAGTCATAAGACTGTCCGAGAATTGGACACCCTCCATCGTGTTGGAGTCAGACATTTCAGACCTGTACAAAGAATCAACATGGCCATTCGAACCATCACGTACATCTTGGATCATGAATCCTCAAGAGGACACAAGCTCAGCGAGTGACTCTATATCATTGACGAGGAGAAGCACCATTCGATTATATCCCAGATACTCCACGTCACATGCTAGAACTGCGATTGGGACGATCTTACCCACCAAAGACTTCGTCTCTTGAGAAGAGCACACCATACAGAGTTCTGGATATGCCAGTGTTTGCACGATGCCGCCCAGGAAGCACCGAGTGGTCTGCCGGGGTCAATTCACGGCTTACTCTTTGAGACTAGCATCTTTTCTAGTGTCAAGAGGAGTTTCAGGAAGACCGGAAAACCCAGACAAGAAGGTCGTTTATGTGAGCCTGTGATCCCACATGGTCAAACACCAGCTGAGCTATTCCCTTTGTGCCGTGTTCTTCCTGAATGCACCTCGTGCGATGAAGAATGTATGCCGGCATTTGGTGCGTTCTAATCGATGGACTCGATGTTAACGTGACTTGAATGAAAGGAGTAGGGTGTGACTGTCCAGAGTAGCCGCTCTTTGTATACGCTGCTAGTCTTGCGGATTTTCCCGACGCTGGCCGCATATTGTTGAGGAATGACTCACACGGGAAAACGAACAGGTTCTGGTAGCTACAGATACAACAGGCACAAACTTTCCGGAGACAAGCGGAACTTCTGCCTCGTGCGTGCCACAAAACTGCGTGGGCTACTATGAACAAGTGGCTCTCCCCCTCGTGCCACTTGCCCCTCTAACCGCCTCTGCAAGCTCAGTTGTTCTTCAATATCGGGTTTGGAAGATGAACTATTACCAGGATAATTTCTCCTCATCATCTATTACGTCTCAGAACACCGACCTTAACGACTCTCAGAGCTTGTTGTCCACTTTGAACCAGTTTCTTCCCTCGCCCAACAACAAAAGCATAGCTTTTCAAATCCTTCGTGACCTTACCTTTCGTATCCACCTCAGGACACTAACCGACCGTGGTTACTCGAATACCTTGACCAGGTGTAATTTAGCACCTCTCCAAGTCGCTAAACTCAACTTATCAAATCGATTAAATCCGGCATGGCATCCGATCTTGGACGAATGCGAGTACCATGTAGAACTGTATATGAATAGCTTTCTAAACACCCCTTTAAACATCCCTTATCTGTAAGGCATTCTCTTTTTTCAGGATTAGGTCTTGTATTTTTACCGAGAGCTTTGACAGGGCATCTTCCGAACCCCTGGTGTCGGACGAGACCCTGTACCCAGCTCCGCCTCTTGAAATCAATCACATTCCACTATCGCCCCCGCGCCCAGCGTCTCCGGGCTTGGACCTAGAAAATACTCCATTTCGCTCTTCAGGATATAGTTGCTCGAACTACGGAATTATTGCACCTATGCACAGTGGCAGTTTTGCGGCACAGTTAGAATCTGATGCGTATTTTTGCAATACTATGCCTCCTGCAACTTCACAAGACAGCGGAACGCGTAGAGGAGCTGAACCTGAAGATCCGATTACCAACGGCGGGGAGTGCGAGAGACCTTATATTTCAGGCATTCATGAATGGATGACAGATTCTGATCGCTCTAATTCCAGCTATCATTCAATCCCAGATGAATGTAGAAGCACCTATTCTTCTTTACTCCCTGAAATCCATTGTCGACTATTCATGATGATGAACCGCTCTTCTCCTGGGTATGTTGTTATTATCTGTCCTAATTCTATGTGCTTCATCCACCGTTCAGGTATAATTTGTCGTCACCTGATGCATTTACACCCCCGTAAGTCGTCACATGTACTGTAGTCGAAAGAATAGCTTATCGTTTCTTGTAGGTCTGAGCCTACCCTTCCACTCAGCGCTAATGGCACTTATTGGTCAACCAATCATTCAGCACCTGATACACCTGATACACCTTTTCTTCATGATCCCCAACATGTTGCGGTTTCTGGTGAAGCAATGACGGTGCAGGGGCAGGGCATTGACGAGAGCTCTCCAACTCACTTCAATCATTCCCCCCCTGACGCGCCATCCAGCTCGCTCAGTGTCAACAACAACTCTGCTGAGGGACGCGAGGGACATACTCGCGGACGTAAGCAAAAGGGTACAAAACGTGTTTTCTACCGCCCCCCTGGTCTCCCTTTTGGCCCATGGTTACCAGAGGAAATGGGCCCGCTGCCTGAATCGGTGGTTTTAAAAACACCTCGCAAAATCAGACAGGCTCCTACAAGGCGGAGCAGATCAAATTCAAAGCATGAAAATAGGGAACGGGTGTCGTGTCCGAAGTGTAACTTGCTGCTGCTCGAGAGGAGTTTGGAACGTCATTTGGAAACACACGATAATTGGAGAGACGGGGAATACTCTGCCCATTTGTATTGCCGTTATTGCTTTGCTCCCTACTCTCGGATTGATCCATTGATCCGTCATCAGAAGACAGACGCCCGTTGTGTGAACTGTAAGCTGTTCTCTTCAGGGTTATCTTTGCGTCAGAATTGAATTTTCACCTTTTTAGTGCAATACAACCAATACTGGAGCGAGCGGCAGCCTTACTTGAAGGAGCAAATTCGGATATTGGAGGAGAACGTGGAACGAGCACGTAGAGCTCTTCAATGATATTATGTATGTCGTTTCCCCCTAATTTGTTTCACTGATTTTTCATGACATTGTATCCAATAAGAACTACTCATCAACCCATGGTGCTTCAAGCAGTGATCTAGTACGAAGGAGTTTGTTATGTATGTAGTTTTAACAAATCGTCTGCAAGTTATGTCTAGCTATGTCTAGCTGTGTCCAGTTACATAGACTACTCATGTTCCCTTACATGTTCCCTTAGTAGGAGTTTATTATTGCACCGATCTCTTGTTTCAAGCCACCTTCGGGCTTTGTGAAATAGGAAATGGGGATTGGCGAACGGGTGAACACTACAAAGAGCGCTGTGGTGCTGAGTATTCTTGGACCGCCATCTCCGCGTAGTAGGATCCGTGTTTGCACTCGGAATTTATTGCTCTCCGCCGTGGCAAATTGGAGACGTAAAAAGTTGTCTCAAGTCTCCGAGGGATGCCTCACGTTGAATTCACTCGCGAATTAGTCATGAGAAGTTTTTAAAGCCGTTTCATGTGAAGGCAAAAAATACTAGAGAATACACTTTTTTTTAGTGCGTCCTTGGCTCTACGTCGGAGCGGACTGTGACCAAAGGCACACCAGACCCAAGTGGTTTCCGATAGCATGTAGCTTTTGGGAAAACCTTCACCTTAGTCTTCATGTATGCATAGTAGAAGCTAGAAAGACAAATACTACTCTAACAACATCGGCAAATGAAAGCTTTGAAAGAATCAAGCTTCAGGATTCTTTGATGATGACAAGGGGGTCTCCAAGAACGCTCTTATGACTGGTTAAAATTCGTCGAATATGATAGAAACCCAATCAGAGCTTCCTATAGGAAATGTTACATTTGCACAGACAGGTGGCCATCTAGCAGACCATCATTCAAAGGCGGAAGACTTGATGCAAGACCAGACGTTAAACCTTTGAGTAAACGCATTCGAGTATATCTGAGCCCCTTGAACTTCATGTGTCGACCGGAATCTCATCGAGGCAGCGTTTTCGGTTCGCGAAAGCTTGAGTAAAAATCAAATCATGAACCAGAATGTTCACACTTGTGGCAGTCTCCGTTAACAAATGAGACCTTGTACGATGGATCTTGGTAATGTGGCTGTTGCAAAGCCGAGGCTCTCTTCATCATTTCGAGTACAAGTCCATTACTCGTGGTCATCCAGTGAGAGCTTACAGTGGGTGAACGCTGTGGAAACTGGCACGACCCATACCCCCATCTGTTATAGAACATATAAATTATGTGATGTTCAATGATGGGAGACTATGCATACAATCAGATCCTCAAGTTCTGCATGAGTCTAGCGCCCACTTCTTCCCCGTTCTCCTTACAAGTTCGAAGCACATTTTCGGCGCCTCAAAGTCACCCTACGCAGATTTGCTACTCCTCCTCCATATCCTTTTTATTTTCCTCAATAACTATGTCATTCAACTCTATTTATTATGTAGAAAAATGTGTGCTGCTTACATATATTTAATTCACAGATGAAAAAATTGTATGTTGAGATTTGAAACATTACACAAAAAAGTGTTTATGAGGGAATTGATGGGATACAATGGCTCTAGGGTCAAACACCTCTATGTAGATGATTTAGACACCTACAGATGGTATAATCTCATAGGGAAGCCTAACACAACAATGTAACTTGTATTTCTTGATCATGAAGGCTGTTTGGTATGGATCAAGGCCCTTGCTGTAAATAGCCAAAGGATTTACTTACACAGGTGTATTGCAAGAAAGACAAGTCTAAAATAAGATGACAAGAAGACTGAGTATAAGGTCTGCATTGCTTCAATAGACTGCAAGATTTTATTCTCACCATCTGAGGACTCAGAGTTGTCATCATGCTCATTCTTGGACACAGTGTACAATGATCCATTCAAGTCATTGATCCTGTTGATAACAGGCACAAGTACAGCTATGCCTGATTCCATTATAATTTGGCTTTTGTAGACATTTTTGCAGAGCAAGGTGAATTGACAGAGCACTTTTTTTTTTTGGGTCAGAGGTACTGTCAAAGTATGATTTACCAAAACTTGGTTCACTCGGTTGTACTGACTGAAGCCCCTGTGTATCACATAACAAGTTACAGACTTACAAATCATACAAGTATGTTCAGTTCAGCTTGGTACATTCCACTTCATTCTATTCCCTTTTAATCATTTGCTTTGCTTTGGTACCCCTTGGTATATGCATGGGCATGTATGCCCGCTCCCCACATTTTACCTATTCTTGTATCCATTCCTTATAGTTTAGTTGCTACCCTTATGCATCCCTGTTGCATACCTTATGGTAACTCTATTTCCTATATAAGTAGTTAGTTCCATGTACATATTCTTTGTTCAGATTATTGACTAAGTTAGGCATATGCTCTCAATCCCTAAATCTGTCATCCAACCGTTTGGTACTGACAATCTTGGGAACCTACCAAACTTCCATCTGAAATCCAGTGGCACAGACAGGTAGATAGGTGCAATGCAAGTATGTTGAAGCTGATGCCACATCCACCTTGGCTCATTGGATCAAGCTGAACACCTGAACCAAGGGCATCTGCACATGCACTTAATAGTATAATCTGAACCAATTACCTATATGTATTTTATTACTCTTACACAATATGCCTCCATGCACAAGAGCTATTGCACAGGCTGAACATAGTCGGCCCACCCCTATGGTCTTACAGCGCAGAGTGCATGGCATATCAAGTATCCCACCTCTCCACTTTGGTCATAACACTTCACCCCATTCACTTCACTCTCTTGGTTCCCCCTTGTGGTCCACTCAGATTGAAGAGGTTATTGACGATGAAATAGAGTATGAGCAACAAGGCAATATTGAATAGGAAAACAACCCAGACAGGAGCAAACTGTTAAGTGTGTGCACACACGCTCTTGTTTCGGGTGGTTTGGCTTGGTCCAATGAGCTGAGGTTCGGACGTGGCATCAGCTTCAACATTCTTGCATTGCGCCAATCCTCCTGCCCATGCCACTGGATTTTGGACTGACATTTGGTAGAGGTCCGAGCTGCTCGGTACCGGACAGTTGGACTATTAACTTAAGTGCTGGTAGTGTATGTCTAACTTAGTTG
Source organism: Gomphus bonarii (assembly GCA_003316585.1). NCBI lineage: Eukaryota > Fungi > Basidiomycota > Agaricomycetes > Gomphales > Gomphaceae > Gomphus > Gomphus bonarii. The sequence continues at coordinate 73 of QFEC01074557.1, read as the reverse complement.
ATAATCTGAACGGAGGATACATACATGAAGGCTAGTTACTTATATAGAGAATGGGGTGCCATAAGATATGCAA
>QFEC01074551.1:0-11216 GCA_003316585.1 Gomphus bonarii | reverse complement strand
ACATACACACCATCTTTGCATTTCACCTGCACCATGTCATCCCTTAACAATCAGGTTAACATGCTCTCCAAGGTGCCACCCCTTGAGGAAGGGGACTATCATGTTTGGAAGGAGGGGATGGAGATGTTTTTCATGGGAGTTAGTGCCACCTGGATCACAGATGAGTCCACAGTGACTATCCCTCAGAGTTCTACAGCAGAGAATAGATGACTCACCTTTTTCTGGTCAAGCATTACCCCTGAACTCCAGTATTTGGTTTCTGGGAAGAAATCTGCACTGGAGGCCTGGAAGGTTATCAATGCATGATTCCAGAGATCCACCATGGCCCATTGCCTCAAGGCTCATGAGAGCTTTTACCAGATTGATCATGACCCTGCTAAGTCCATTGATATCTACATTCATGCTGTTGAAACTGCCTGTCAGATGTTCAAGAGTCTTGGATGTGCTATTGATGATACAGAAACCATGGGTGTCCTCCTTGTGAATCTCCACTCTTCCTATCACACCATTTGCACTTCTATTCTCACTGCCAAAGCAGAACCAACTCTTGCTAATATCAAGTCAATTTTGACTGGTGCATCTTCCCCCATTGCTGCCATAAAATCTGAACCTTCCAATTTTGCCCACACTGCATTTGTTTGAGGTAGAGGATAGAAAGCTATTAGTGATCATGTTTCACATACCTCATCTGGTCATAGTTCCCAGGAAGATGAAAAAGGGTATTATTGTTGGTGTGATCTAACTAATGAAGGTCATTGTCATTGCTATGGTCATTCAGGTCACATTGCTGCACATTGCATTCCTGACATACCTCAGTATATCAAGGATTGGGTTATGACAGGTCCATCATATTGGGCACAGGCTCATTTTGTTTCAAAAACTGCTGATATGGTTCAGACACCTTGAATAGCATTCCATTCAATGCCTTATTCACCAGTCAACCTTCATCTCCCATTCTTTCCTGCACCCCTTCACCTGAGTTTGTGATGCACATCTGATTGTCAGATTTGGTAGGAGCTGTCTTATTCTATTTATTTGGTGGAAGCTTTGGTTCTTTTTTTTACACCCCCATCAGGTGGAAGTGTTGGTATATGTAGTATTGGGGACTATTTGGTGTAGATATATGCTATGTTATCCATCTGTGCATGTCTAATAACCTGAACTGGTGAATACAGCCCTTTAGCGCCTGTACCAAGGGGTCAGCTCTGAGTTCTGTGAAAAATGTAAATTCAATAATAAATCGAATGTGAAGCCTGTGTGCTCAAGACGTTGTGAGACACTTCTGATAGTAACTAGTAACTTCTCTGAATTTATTAAGGTCTCAAACAACGAGCCTTTGGTGAGCATTGCGATTTTGATGTAAGCAAAGTGCTGGTAAAGACAAGGAGTGATTCAGGCTTTTTGGCAAGAAGAACTGATTCTGTACTAGTTTCCTGTAGTACTATTTATACAATATTGCAGTTTCAACATGTTGTGAGTGAGAAAAGGAAATAAGCTGCTTTGGGATAGATGTGTTGATGTTCCATGCTATACATATCACTGTGTCACATATTTTCGTCCCATTTCCGATTGATATCCTTTGAAAAAGCTATGTACTTCTTTTTGTTATATACTCTTGTTTTTCTCTCAATCCTCTTGAGTCTGGGTCCCATCCGTCAGTCTCTATGAGGTAGCTGGTGTTTGCAACTGTATATATGCACCCCTTTTTCTCCTCTCTCAGCTCCTAAGTCCTCCAGACCTTCTTCATATCATTGCTATCCTTCCCTCTCATTTCTGTCATCTCTGCTATCTCCATGCCTTGGGGTTGATCCTGTATCCTCTTTCCATTCCTTCCATCTCCTAGCCACCTGGGTGCTTCATTGCCCTGGAGGCAAAACACCATAGCCACATACTATCTAAAATGATCTGTAACTACAAGGAGTGTATGTAATGGTTAGCTTTCTTTTGTGGATTCTTTGGATTACTGTCTAGTTTTGTTTCATGCATATATACTGGGTGTGGGGGTCAGTGTTCTCTAGTTATCTACTTTTCTGTGTCTTTTATCTATTTTGTACTTAGGGAAGTGCTATTTCCTTATTTACAACATTTGGTTGTATAGGTGCCAATATGAAAATTGAGGCTTGTTTGAGCAACCATGTCCTCCATATGTGTTAGTGTCTGTGTCTGTGTCTAAGCTTCCTATCTATCTCTATCTTGAACTACTGTGCTTAACATTTTTATCTGTCAATGAAAGAGAACTATTGATAAAAGGGGCTGCTAAGCCTCAAGGGGTTTCCCCACCTGAAAACATAAGTAAAGTCTAAGAATTCTCAGAAAGGTATTGTTTTCATGTTATCTGTTAAGTCCAGGGTCAAGGATGTTGTGTCCAAGGGTTTTCTCAAGAGGTTTGAGCTGTTGAAGTTGAACATGGACGTGGGGTACAGAGTTGAAAGGACTTGGCTTCAATTTGTGTGTTGCACCCTCTCACATCATCTTGTCCTTGTATTTCAGAGGTGTCATGGAAGGAGGTTATGGAGTGAGTTCATGGAGGTAATGATGAGGAGACTAAATTGATATTTGAACTAGAGAACTAGCTACAAAGACATGGAGGTTTAAATACATTTTGGATGTGGGATCAAAATGGAACAGGGTCATCCAAATGTGGGAGGGGAACTACATTAGGATATGGAGATACTACAAAGGGAAGGTGTGATATGTAGAATATGGAACATACTGTCAAAGTACGATCTACTGAGCCTCGGTTCACTCAGTTGTACTGACCAAAGTCTGGCGTGTTATAAAATATCCATCTCCATACCTTACATACAGTATACAAGAGAAAAGTAGATAAAATAAATAGTTAAAATAACACAGACTCCCTCACTACATATATGCATCCAGAACCTAGACAGACATTCATAGCTACCATCCCAAAAAAGAATTACTTAGATAGCTTCATTCCTGACACTTACAGAACATTTTAGATACCATGCAGACATGGCACTTTGGTCCCAGGGCAGGGAAGCACCCGGGCAGCTAAAGGACGGAAGGGATGGAAAGCACTTACAGGGCCAACCCTGAGGGGATCAAACTGCGGTCATGATGGAAATAAAAGGCAGAAGACATGGAAACAATATAGGAAAGGACTGGAGGACTCAGGAGTTGGAACAGGAGTAAAAGGGGCACATACATGCACCCACAGGCATTGGCAGTTACATTGGAACCAATGGAAGTACCCAGGGGCCAGTGAAACGATCGGAAACACAAGGATACATACCAAAGAGAAGCCTCAAGTATTTTCAGAGGCTACTGATTGGGAACGGATAGCAAAATAGGCGATGCAGTGATATGTATAGCATGGGGACTCGACGCATCTATCCCAGAGTAGTTTTATTTCTCTCTTTGCTCACAAAAGATTAGTATTGCAACTCTGTATAAGAACTAGCTTGGTAGATAGTAGAAAATTAGTTCTTCTTGCCCTCTAAGCAATAATTGCTCCCTGTCTTCACTGGCGCTTCACTTACATCAAGACCACGTTTCCCACCGAAGGCTTGTCATTCGAGACCTGAAAATATTCAGAGAAGTTATCAGTTACCTTCAGAAGTGTCTCACAAATTCTTGATCACACAGAGTCAATAACAAATTAGTTATTGAATTTACAATCCACACAGATACCAGAGCCGATCTCCCGGTACAGGCACTAAAGGGCCGTATAGACCACTGAATATCCCCAGACAAATACATAGCCATCACACAGCATATACCATCATATTAGAGTCATATCAGATCCTAAGAACATCACTCTTCACGTAGAAACCATCCCACACCCCAGAACCACTCTTAATTACATGGTGTACTGTATTACAAGCTACAGACTTCCAAGTCTTACAACTACTATTTGGTTTGGCTTGGCTTGGCTTGGTACCTCACACTTTGACTATACTCTTATTTACTCTCTCACTTCGCTTTGGTTACCTTCTGTACATGTACGCCCACTTTTCATATATTGCTATTCTTACACCCATACTTTATATTCTTGTTTCCATGCCTTGTGTAACATTGTTGCATATCTTATAGCACCCCACTCTCTATATAAGTAATTAGTCCTCATGTATGTATTTTCTGTTCAGATTATTGACTAAGTTAGACATACACTACCAGTGCTTAAGTAAGTAGTCCAACCATTTGGTACCAAGCATCTGTCCAAAATATAGTGGCATGGGCAGGAGGATTGGTGCAATGCAAGAACGTTGAAGCTGATGCCACATCCAAACCTCGGCTCATTGGACTGAGCTGAACTACCCAAACTGAGAGCCTGTGTGCATGCACTTAACACATACTAGAAGATGATGTAGGTAATGATGGAGATAGTGATGTGGAGGTCCATGTGTTGGGGCATTGATATGATGTTGATGACAGAGCAGAGTATTGAGGGTGCAGAGATCACATGAGGAGCTTGGAGGATATGTGTTAGGTGTGGAGTGCTCCAGAGGGATGAATACAGCTTGGATGTGACCAGAGGTGGATGACTGAGGGTACTAAAATGGTGATATGTCAGAGGAGATCTAGGATCTAACACTATCAACAAGAAGCCAAGTCTTACATTGATGCATAGACTCCTTCATATGAGGTCCAAGTAGAGTCATTGTCTATGCCTGTAGATGATGTAGCCAAATCTGAGCGGTCATGTTCCTTCTGTTTTGCTGGGGTAGGGTTCAGATCTCCACTGACAGAGGTGAGGTCTTCTACATCAAAATGGAACAAGCAGTGACTGTTCTCTGCAATGCCACCAAGTGAACAACCCACTATACAGGTCATCCAACATTATCTAATACATTTGTTGGCAGGGTACTGAGCCAGTTCTCACATGTCATTCACTTGGATAATATCTGATATGACTGGGTAGGAGATGGTTAAACCCTGAATCTTAACTCAACCCCAAACAGAGTCCAACTTCCCCTTCCACCAGTAGAAATTGATGGCAAACACAAGTATGAGATAGCTGTTAAGTGTGTGCACACATGCCCTTGGTTTGGGTGTTTGGCTCAGTCCAATGAGCTGAGGCTGATGTGGCATCAGCTTCAATATACTTGCGTTGCACCTATCTAGCTGTCTGTGCCACTGGATTTTGGATGGATGCTCAGTAAGTTCCTGAGAGTCTTGGTACCAAATGATTGGACAACTGACTTAAGGACTGATAGCATATGCCTAACTTAGTTGATAATCTGAACAGAGAATATATACATGAAACCAATTACTTATACAGAAACTAAGTTTCCATAAGATATGCAATAACATTGCATAAGGCATGGAAACCAGAATGTAAGAAATGTGGATCAAAATGGATGAATGAAGGGAGGCAGGCATACATGCCCATATATGTACCAAGGGGTACTGAAGCAAAGCGAATGAATAAAAGGGAATAGAATGAAGTGGAATGTACCAAACTGAACCAAATGTACTTATGTGACTTGTAAGTTGGTAACTTGTAATATGGTACATGGGGACTTCAGTTGGTACAACCGAGTGAACCAAGGCTTGGTAAATCATACTTTGACAGTACCTCCCTCTTAACAGCTGAACCCATGAAGCTGGTAAGTGGAGTATGAACCTTTAAGGTTCTGGACACCTATCTGAGGTAAGTGAATTGTTTGTGGATTGAATTTCCCAGGGGGGGTTTCCCCATCAATCTTCTTCCCACCCCTATCATCCATCAACATCTCATGCTGTCATCTGCCAAAATGGGATACAAGACAGAAGAACAACAACAACAACAACTCAAGGCATGCCAAGTTGATCACCAATGCCATCAGGAAGAAAAAGAGAAACAGGAGTGAGAAGAGCACAAGCAGCATGAATGGGAGGAGCACAAGCAGCAGGAACACAAGGAGCATGAGCAGCATGAATGGGAGCAGCAGAAGGAAAGGGAGCAGGAGGAGGAGGATGACAGGAAGAAAAAGAAGGAGGAAGAGGACTGAGAGCAGGAGAGGGTTGAGGAGGAGGCCCAAGTTGTGGCCAAGAAACAGGCTGACACCAAAGTAGCAGGGGCTGCTCAAAAAACCCCACCCACAGGCTGACAAAGACAATGTGGCCAAGCTGGCCAAGAATGACAAAGAAGCCCATGCACTCAAGATGCATGAGGTATTGAAGAAGATTGCAGAAACTAAGCCCAAACTGCCAAAGCAACCCAAGAATGCACAGGGTGGGTTGAGCAAGGGGCCAGGGATGGCTGAGGTACTGAGGGTACCTTTCCTGGTGAGTGTATTGTTTATTTGTTATGGTTTTTATTTATTTATTTACTTTGAATTGTAGCTGAAGAGCAAGCAACTGGTGGCTCAGTCAAAAACCAAGGGGCCACCATGTGAGCCATGCTGGCAATGGGACAACAATTGCATGGGGTCTAGCATGGGTGTAACTTGTGCACACTGCAAGTCGCACAAGGTCTGGTGCAGTCTGTCGATGGGCAGGAAGCATGGCTGGAGCATGCTGATGGATACTGAGGGAGAAGAGGGTGTGAAGGATAGTTTGGCCAGGAAGCCAAGAAGAAAAGTGCCTCAGGTGGAGGCACTTAGGCCCAGTGGAGGAGGGGCGTTGGTGCAAGTGCCTGAGTGAGTGAGCTTGGTCATGAGCTGCCTCACCTCAGCACTTGAGGTGCAGAATAGCCTCATGCAGAGGCAGACTTTGGCACTGGAGCTCCTAGCTGGGTTGGTAGACTGGCTAGTGAGCATCCAATTGTGGATCTTGGATGGCACTGGGGTGCCAGAGTGGCAAGGGTTTAGCTCAGGTCAGTTCAGGCAGGAAAAGGATGAGGAAGAGAATAAAGATGAGAAGGAATATAAGGATGAGGAGACTTTAGAGTAGATAAAAAATGTATAGAAATTTTTTGTATAAAATTGATTTAAAAATTAAACAAACCAAACCAAACCAAAAGAAAGCAAGACTTAAGACAGACTAAGAGTAAGGTGTGAAAAATAACAAGTGAGACATGCTGAGATTTGGGTGTGTCTTGGTTCAGGTAAACATAACTTAGTGAAAAGATGGGTAGGAAGTGATAAGATGGGAAACTGAGAGGGGTATGAGGGTAGACAGAGAAAACATTTAGAATAGAAACCTGTACATAGAATGACCATAGATAGCTAAGAAAATTGAATCAGATAAAGGGGACCATGGTCCTGGCTTAGCAGGGTAGGCAGAGTGAAATTCAGCAACAATCTCAGAAGTGTGACTGAGTTCGGTTGTGAGCATCCAGGATGTTTCTTCATCAGTACCTTCATAACCAGCCCATTGGACCAGGTAAAGGAGGCTACAGGGTCTCCGGTGTCAGTCTACCTTTGAATCAAGGATTTTGGCTATCTCATACTTGATCTTGCCATATATTTCAACAGGTGGAGGAGGTTCCTGAACTCAGTTCAGTATGATGTTAGGAGTTGCAGATTTGAGCATAGAGACATGGAAGACCAGATGGACTGCCAGCATGTTGTCAGGCAACTGAATAGTGTAGGAGTGACTGCCAGCTTTGGCTATGGCTTTGAAGGGACTAAGGTATTTTTTGGTGAGCTTATTTGTTGGCTGAGTAGTGTGGAAGAATTGAGCTTTGACAAAAGCTAAGGACCCAATCACAAACTCAGGAGCTGAGAGTTGCTTGACATCAGCTGATATCTGTTGCTGAGATTAAGCATGACTGATTTGCTCTATCAGGGCTTCATGAAGTTGGCCTAAGTCAACAGCAAACTTGCATGCTCAGGAGGAAGCAAGGTCTCATTCAGGGTGAACTGTAAGGTTCAGGTGATGTCCTTTATTTGAAAAGAAGGGAGAGATGCCAGTAGTAGCATTAGGAGCATTGTTATAAGCAAATTCAGCTAGTGGTAACAGTTTGGACCAATTGTCCTGCTGATAGTTGCAGTAGACTCATAGATATTGTTCCAGGGTTTGATTTACACATTTGATCTGACTGTTGGCTTCAGGATGGTAACCTGAGGTGAAGTGTAAGTGCATGTCAAGGGCTTTACCAAGCAAACTGAAGAAGTGAGAAATTAATTCACTTCCTTGGTTGGATGTTATGTGACTTGGTACACCATGCTTTGAAAAGGCATGAAGCATAAACAGTTTCACTAGTTCAGGTAATCATGTCAACTATAGGAATGAAAATACTTTGTTTAGTGAGTCTGCAGACTATTACCAGAATAGAAGTAAATCCCAAGGACAGAGGGAGTGGATTGATGAAATCCATTGATATAGAATTCCAAGGTCTCTCAGGGATTGGTAGTTGCTTCAGAAAGCCATAAGGTTTGTGTCACTGTGACTTGGAATGCATACATGTGGTGCAAGATTTGCAGAAATTGACAACCAAAGTTCAGAGGCCTGGCCAAGTATATTCTTGACAAATCAGAGCCAACATCTTGTTTTGACTGAAATGACCCAAGAGTATGTGATCATGTTTATACTGAAGTACTCTTAATCTGAGGTTGTTAGTTTTGGGTATGTAGATTTGGTTGTCCAGTTGAAGAAATCCATCTTCTGTCTGCATCCATCTTGGGCTCAGTTTTGGGTGGGGACTGAGACATTGCGATGCTATGGGATCTGTGGGGAGTGCAGATAGGATGTTGGAATGCAGTGTCTCAGAGTCCATGATGATGCTTTCTCAAAGAGCTGGAATGATGAGTTGAGTCACCTGAAGTGATTCTACCAGTTGTGAAGAATGAAAATTGGCTGAAGGTTCTGTGGATTGATGGTGCCATAGTCACTACCTCCCTCTTTTAGGTAGACATCCCATTGTCTAGTTAAAGTGTCAGGCTTAGTGCTGAGTTTCCCAGGACAGAACCAAATCATGAGGTTTAATTGAGATAGATATTTGGACCAATGAGCCTCCCAATGGGCCAACACTTTAGTAGTAGAAAAATACTCAAGGTTTTTGTGGTAACAATGTCTACTGGTTTGGCCGAGCCTTCCAGATAGTGTTGCCAACATTTGAAAGCCTTGAAGATTGCTAACAACTCTTTGTTGTGCACATTTGATTGAGCTCTGGACCTGTAAAATTTCAGGAATAAAAGGCTACTGCATGAATTTCACCTTCAGAGTTTATGGTGGAAAGGATTGCTGTGAGAGCATAGTTGGAAGCATTGGTCTCCACAACCAGTATTTGGTCAGGTTCCCAATGCATGAGAATAGGTGCCAAAGTAAAGACAGCCTTGAGGAATTCAAAAGACTTTTGACAGTCTTTGGTCCATGCCCAGGGTGCACCCTTACAAGTCAGCAGAGTGAGGGGTACTGTGATGTCTGAGTAGTTGAAAATAAAACAATGATAAAAGTTTGCAAAGCCAAGGAAGGACTGAACATTTTTAACTTTTCTTGGCTTGGGCCAATTGCGGATGGTTTTGACTTTATCTTTGGCCATAGTGAGCCCATTGGTTTGGAGAATGTAACCAAGGAATCCAACCAAGTCTTTGTACCATTCACATTTGCTAGCTTTAGCATATAGGCCATGTTTTCTGAATCATCATAAGATTTTGTGGACATGTTCTTGGTGCTATTTGATAGTGTCAGAATAGACCAATATATCATCAATATATATGACCATGCAATGATCTAACAGGTCACCAAGGATGTCATTCATAAACTTTTAAAAGCCACAGGGGCATTGGTCAAGCTGAAAAGTATAACCAACCATTCATACAACCTGTATCAAGTCTTGAATGCCATTGTCCACTCATTGCCTTTGGTGATTCAGATAAGGTGGTATACATGCTGAAGGTCAATCTTAGAATATATTTGAGTCTTGCAAGGAGTGTCCAAAAGGTCTGAGATGAGCAGGAGTGGGTAGCGATCTTTCTTGGTTATTTTGTTAAGTGCCTGGAAGTCAACACATAGCCAAAGCAAGCCATCCTTTTTTCAGATGAACAGGATTGGTGTGCTATGTGAAGATGTAGAGGACTGAATAAAACCCATATTCAGATGTTCATCAAAAAATGTGCAGAGAGCTTCTAGTTCTGAATTTGACAGGGAGTACAGAGGTGGATGATGCATTTTGGCACCATCTTCCAGGTGATCTTGAGATCCTAAGGTTAATGTGGTCCTAGTGTCTCAGCTTTTGCTTTGCTAAAGACATCCATGAAGTCATGGTACTCTTTTGGGATGTTTTATATATTTTCTAAGTTGACTGGGACAGATGGAGTGGAGGAGACCTTAGCTGACCAAGCTAAAGTACCATCAATGGCTGAGAGGTTGAGCCAAAAAACTTGTGAACCTTCTAGTTTGCAAGCACATCCAAAAGCGGCTGCATTAACTAGGGCTATATGTGGAGCTTCCAGCTTTTGGGTGGATCCAGACTTGGGCAATGGGGAGGCAGCAGGAGCCAACTCAGCTGAGGCCTTCAGGACGTCCATAGACTCTATAGAGGTGGTTCAGAATGTAATACTGCCCAATACCCAGTCAATCAACAGATTGTATCAGGTGAGCCAGTTATGTCCAAGAACTACCAAATGGAAGTATCTAATGATGTGACATAAAATTCTATGGAATGGGTGTGTCCTGAGGGGAAGTGGATAGGTATTTCTAGTGATTTGGTAATAACCAAGTTCGTACTACCATCAAATAATTTCAGAGGGATAGGAGGGATAGAACATGTGGGTATACTATGACTATCAACAAAAGTGGATTCTATAAACTATGAGTGGAACCTGAATCAATCAAGCACTTAAATGGATTATCAAAGGAACTGGGGATGGAATTGAAAGACAAGTAAACTATTAAAGAGTTTGGATTAAAAAGAGCAGAAGCATTGAGCTTAACCTCACTACTAGCACCAACTGAGTCAATGCAACTCTTAGGATGCTCAGAGCCCAAAGAGTTGTAGACTATTTTTTTTAGCTTAGTTGCCTTAGCTGAACTTTTGGCTTTGGTATTCGAGGCAGTAGCTGCCAAGGGGTTGTTGTCACTCATGCCTTAGTGGATTTCAGGCACTCTGCAACTTTGTGACTGTCAGTGCCACACAAGAGACAAATATTATTGTTGATGTGTCACTGGTGTTCCTTGGGAAGGAGCTTACCATTCTTACTGAGCTTGTTCACATACTCAGGTGGGTTTGGCTGGGATGTGGTATTGTCCTTGCCCTTGCCCTTAGGTTTTTTCAGGCTGTCAGACTTGTCTGTGTCAGCTTTTGGATTGTCTGACTTTCCTTCTTTTTTCACCTTGGCAGGACCCTCTTGGGCCTGCTCTGCCTTTCTCTCCCAGTATCTTAC
>QFEC01074547.1:0-13043 GCA_003316585.1 Gomphus bonarii | reverse complement strand
TGTTCTTTGTCTCTGTAGGAAAAGGCTAACACACTGCTTTTGCTTGAGTACAGGCCTCACAAAATTCAGGTTGTGAGGCTGTGTCAAGTTGGATGCCTTCAATAATACCCTTTTTGACAGCATAGAGTACTGCTGACTGGGAGACATGTCCAAGGACTCAATGTTGCTCATTTATGGTAAGTTTTGTTTTTACGACATTTGTGTGGTGCTGAGAGTGCAAAATGACAGTATACAGGCCATCTACCTGTGGGATTTCGGCAATGACAGTACACTTTGGGCCAGAGGTTATTATTTTACACATCCTATCTTCAAATTGGACTGTAAAACCTGCTGCGGTAATCCAGTTTGTGGATATGAGGGTGAATGCCATCTTTGGAGTATACAAGGTGTTCTTCAGGGTTATAGTTGTGCGTTTTGTTCCAAGTTATAAGTCCATATGCACATCTCCATGTCCTGTAGCACTAATAGTAGAACCATCTGCTGTATGAACCTCTTGGGGTTTAATTGGGGTGAAGGTGATGAATTTTGAGCGATCAGGGCAAAAATGGGATGTAGCACCAGAATCTATTATAGCTCTACGGCGTTTAATAGGTATGTTGATTTGTTTTGCGATGCTGTTTATGTCTGATGATGCAAATGCAAAGTTGTCTTTGCGTTCAGGTTCAGTGACTGTATTTGCATTTTGTTTTGGGGAATTTCCAGACTTTCGCTGTTTCTGATGCGGTCCTTGCCCTTCTTTTCCACCTCCAGGTCTCCAGCAGTCGGCCTTGTAGTGGCCTTTCCTGTCACAGTTGAAACAGGTAATGTCTTGATTCCTGTTATTGCCATTACTACCCCTTTTTGAATTTGTCTTGGCAGACAAAGTGGAATTTCTGCCTTTCTTCAAGGATTCCCAGCTCACCAATTGTCTGTGTTCATACTCCTCAGAGATGACGCTGACTAATTCGTATGGGGTGAGTGGGTTTTGAGAGATTCGTGCTGTGGCATTTATTGATGATAATAGAGGGTGATAGGATTCTGGAAGGGATCCTAAGATAATAGCATAGAAGTCTTTATCATCAATGGATGCTCCTATGCCTGCTAGCTGCTTGTGAAGTTGGAATAGATCTCCAAAGTAAGCCTTCACATCTCCATCCTTGTTTCCTGCAATCTTTGTCGCAGGTCAATCTGGACCAAATCGGTTTTGGTCTCATGGATCTTGCAGATCTTGGCCCATAACTGGGATGCACCATCAAGTCTCTGGATATGCAACAATATGCAGTCTGTAGTAGTGCTGAATATTTGTTGCTCGACAAGTGAGTCCTTTTGATACTACTCGTCAATCCTCTTGTCTTGTTCTTCAATCTCATCAGATGTAGCAATTGAGCCATCTGGCTTCTTGACTATGTGTGTATTTGGGTCCACCCTATAGGGTACTGGCTTTATGGCATGACTGTCCATGTAATACATCAAACCTCGTGCTCCAATTGCAGTTAACATTCTCTCCTTATAGGTTATCCAGTTCATGCCATCCTTGGCAAGCTGGGGAATGTTAAATAATGCAGAATTGGTACCGGGGTGCGTTTTATCCATAGTTGAAGAGCTAGGTCTCATAATCTCTTGTGTTACAATTAATATAGATGCTAAAGAATAAGATCTCAGTCTTATAATGGGACTCAGGTGTTATTGATATAAGAAGTACCTAAAGAATAAGCTAACTACAAAGTTAGTAACTATTATCTTTAGATTGAAGTATATCTACTTACATCTCAGTCTTATAATGGGACTGAGATGTTTCACTGTACATGTCCATGTTTTTATACTATTCTAAGGAAATATGATGATCTGGTTCTGCGTGCATTAGAAAGCAATATCTTGTTGTTTAGGAATATGGTTATATCCATAACTGTCAGGGCTGCACTCGTTACTCAGCTTTGTCATCCTCGTTCAACAATTATGTGCATGCATCTCTTGATAATAGCACTTCTACTCTTGAGTAAAAGCCTTGAATGTGAATGTGGGTGGTGATAAGGTTTGTGATCTGGTTAATAGCTATGATGAATACCATTTGTCTCAGTGGTTCAGTTGATGATTACATAAGGTGGCCATCCTGATTTGGTCATTTTTGGAAATGGTCCATTGTTTGAATAAATACCAGATGAGTTCTTTATGTCACTGATTTAAAGTTGTAGACTGGTTTTGGGTATGTGTGCATGTGCTAGGATAGTATTGTATAGTGTGTGTGAGTGGATATCAAAAGATGGAGTTGTCAGGAGGACTGTTGGAAGTGATAATGTGTGAGGGCAGGTTTGGGGTCAAGCTTAAGTGATATGTAATGTCCAATCTGTGTATGCACTCATATGTACCCTTGTAACTTCAGACAGCCTCTACTTATGCTGTGAACTCATGATTAGATGTGTAGATACTACTGAGTGTTATTGAGCAAACTATAAATGAGGAAAATTCTGTGACATTGGCTGTCTATAATGGTTGAAAGAATATTGTTGTCTTTTGTATCCTATTGCATGGTATGAAAAATGTAAAAGAACAAATGAGGAGATAAACAAGAAATAAGATAATGTATTTTCTCATATATGTAGGAATTATCTTAACAGTGAAGATGATTGTTATCACAATAGGGAAAGTAGAGATGATAATGGAGGTTTATATAAAGGTCATGTGATTGATGACATAAATGGAATGACTAGGGTGTCAGGTGGGATATTGGTAGCTGAGATGTGCTGAGGATCTTCTGATTTTTTCCTACGAAATTCTATAATGAGTAATCTTGCTCCAGAGATGTCCCTCACAGGTAGCTGTAAGGGAAACCCCTGTTACACTTGTGGAATGTCACACAGTGCTAGCAAGGGGGAAATCCTAAGTTAGATATCATCCTATGTACAGTAAAGGGATCTCACTTAGCAAGGGGGAAATCCTAAGAGGAAAGCTTAGGGTCCCTTGCTAGTGAGCTATTTGATCTATATACCAATGGTCTGTGCTCTACTTACTCAGCATACCTTACCCTTCTCTTGGGCTTTAAGGTATGGACACCAGTTCTATAATTACCAGGCATCTTAGGAGCCAATCTCCCAGGACCTGAACTGAGGTTCAGGTATTCAGTTCTTAGAGGGCTTGACCTGAACTGAGGTATTTTCCCTTATCCTGAGTGACTTGACCTTGGGTCAAGTGGGTCTCTTCCTAGCCTTCCTTGGTCCTCAGCCTTCCACCTCAGATCTTGGTTAATAGCTCAGAAACTGCATAGGTAAGTGCTGAGCTGTTTCTCAGGCCTGAGGGTGCTGAAGGTTCAGAAGGTCCTGCCAAAAACCTCAGGTCATTCAGTCCATTCCTGGCCAAGCTGTATTCATTTTGGCTTAGGACTTGAAATGGGTCATCCCCTGACAGTAGCTGGAGGTTATCTCTAGCACCATAGCCCTTCCAGCACACAGATACTCTAGTTGTCCTTGGTAAACTCCACTATCCAAGATCCCTTCAACTTCATATTCAGGACATTCACCATGAATAATAGAAGGGGATGGAGGCTGGGCATGTTGTTCAGGGATTGGATCCTCTTAATAAGGGTGATGTGAGGGTAACACTATCAACAAGATCACAACAGCAAGATACTCCAATATTATGAGCTGATAAGGAATATTCCACCTGGTATAGTGGTAAACCTCAGTTTATACAAGGTTTACTAGCAATAGATATACAGAAAACCCACCTGGTGTAGCAATAATCCTCAGATATCAAGCTGAGGAGTCACTGTCACACAAGTCACAACCCTATGCCCTACTCCATGGGTAGTTTGCATTAAACAGTGAATTCAGTTATTATATGCAAGTTCAGCAAGAGAAATCCATTCTAGCTAGCCAATTATCCTGGAATTGATTAATGAAGAGTCCAAGGTATTACTCAATATCTTGGTTGACTTCCTCTGTTTGGCTATCAGACTATTGGTAGTAGGCTGTAGAGGCAGCACCTTAATACCAAGTAGCTTGTTTAGCTCTCACATAAATTGAAAGACACATTGAGGGCCACAGTCACTGATAACTTCTTCAGATAGGTCATGAAGTTTCTAAACATGATCACAAAAGAGTTGTACAATCCCTACTAAATTTACATCAGATGTAGTAGGGATGATGTATGTACATTTAAAGAGATGGCCCACAGTGGGAGGGTAATGTAGCTGTGACTGGTTGGTAGTTCTGTCATTAGGTCAATGGTGATAACTTACCATCTGCAATCTGAGATGTGATTGGGGAGAAGTTTACCGATAGGGGAGGCAGGAAAGGTTTTTGTCCTATTGCAGGGGTCACATACTTTTACATGCTTGGCAATGTACCATCCCATGCCAGGCTAGTAATTCTAGAATACAAGTTCAGTTGTCTTCCAGCAACCAGGATATCAAGTGAAGCTTGCATCATAATGTGGTTTGACAATGTCATATTGCAATTTGGGGTCAAGAGGAATATATACTTTGTTGTGATAGAGGATAAGAACATTTTCATTTTCCTCAGTCCACTCTTCCCCTCAGAGGTTTCCAGAAGTCCCAAGTTCTTTGAGAGCCTTTATAACCTTCTCATCTCAGTCTGTACAGTTCCTCACTCTATTGAGGAATTTGTCAGCTTCACCAGAGACTAACTATGCACTAGTAATATTGATGCAAAATATATTTGGCTGGAGCAAGGTTTGGTTCTGATTATCTTCCTCCCCCCATTTATAATATACATGTCTTGAGAGTGCATCAGGTTTAGCTAAATGGCAACCAGGACAGTGGATCAGTTCAAAGTCAAAGCAAGAGAGGTAGAGTGACTAGCAGGCTTGGTGACAATCAAAATTCTGTGTAGAGCAAAGGTAGGTGAGGTTTTGATGGTCATTCAGGATCTCAATTTTATACTTGGGTCCCTCCAGGATATGTTGCCATTCTTCTAGACCATCAATGACTGAGAATGACTCTTTATCATGGATAGCATGGTTGTATTCTGCATCCAAGAGGCTCTTTGAGGAAAAGCCAACAGGTCTTTACTTTCCATCATCACAGAGTTGAAATAGTATGGTACTAGTTGCATGTGCTGAAGTATCAGTTTCAAGGCAAAAACACTCTGTCTGATCTGGGAGGACAAGGATAGGAGTTGAAGTGATAAGACATTTGATTATCAAAGGCAGCTTGTTCTGGCCCATCTGATTTCCAAGATCACTGTGTGTTTGTTTTGGTCAAAGCATACAAGGCTTGGCAATGCAAGAGAAGTTGTCCACAAGTTGACAGTAGAAATTAATGAAACCAAGGAATAGTTTCACTTCAGTAACATTACATGGAGTTGGCCAGTCATGTACTCCTGCTATCTTCACTGGGTCCATAGCTACTTTTCCTGCCAAGAGGATGAGTCAGAGATATTCTACTTCTAGCTGTTCAAATGAGTATTTCTCTAGTTTCAGGTATAGGTTTCTGGAATGAAGGATTTCAAGGACTTATTGCATGATTTTCCAATGATCTTGAAGGGATTCTGTGAAGATGGGTATGTTATCTATAAACACAACCACCTCCCCTTCATTGATGAGTTCCTTGAAGGTTTCATTCATCATTGTTTGGAAGGTGGCTGCAGAAAAAGGAGATTTAAGAGAAACAGTTTCAATTAGGATCTGCAAGGTGACTTCAAGTTCCTCCCTTATCCACAGAGGCTGTTAGGCAGGGTCAAAATGCATTGCACCAAAGAACAGATGAGGATTTACATAAGAAGTGTGACTAAGTGACACAGCTAATCCATCTCTTGAAGAGTATTTGTAGCAACAAGTATATAGATAGTTCAACTGAATGCTGTACATTCAAATCTCAAGTTATTGATCTCCAAGGGGGCCAAAGTTTATGTGACGGTATGCTAGGTCAGACCTATTGGACAGGCTGTCGGCTTTGTTGTTCCATACGCGCAGTCCACTGAAGTATAAGCTTGATATTTTACGGCCACCTTGTTTATATGATATACGTTTGAAATATGAAACCCAAAACATCGTAGCATGGACTAGGATGTGGATTATTCAGATGAATATATAAGTTTGATAACACCCCGCTTTGTTGGTCAGAAATTGATCCTTCAATAACACGTGAACACTCAGGAGGGCAGCAAGTACTCTCAATGCGTAGCCTCTGATTGTTGATCCATGCAATCTGGCGTTTAATTGCGCGGTTATGCTATTAAGTTTTGCATAATATCGTGTCAGGGGGATCAGGGGCTTTAGCAACTACCCTCAAGTTCCTTGAAGCCTGAAGATGTTGTCCATGTGGGCGCTGAAGAGTGAGTAGAATTGTTCAACTACCTTATGGAGCTAAACGATATTGTCGTAAATTAAGAGATGGTGGCATTTCCACTTGAGACAACACTGGAGTCAACCGCGATCCAAGTGCGGATCGA
Organism: Gomphus bonarii; assembly: GCA_003316585.1. Lineage (NCBI taxonomy): Eukaryota > Fungi > Basidiomycota > Agaricomycetes > Gomphales > Gomphaceae > Gomphus > Gomphus bonarii. Next base: position 6,657 of record QFEC01074547.1, on the reverse strand, counting down.
TTTGTATTAGGGTTGGCGATCACAGTCACACTACGTACCTTAGCTAGCTATAAGTAGCTTATTCATTCAACTGTGACCCTTAAGCTCTCCCACTGAACTCACGGTGTCGCAGGCTACTCTGCCTAAAGGAGTTGCCTTTACAATAGATACCACTTGTACAGATATTCATATAACTTTTCTTCTTAGCGGGGAAGCCTACTCCGAAATCTCTCCTTTACTCCATCCATGTTATGCAGCACAGCTCGGATGTCTCACTGCTCCTCCGATAACCAGAGTATCTGATATTACTTACCTTTATAAGTAAGTTTCAGACTTAAAGTTTCACTTTGGTTTCTTCATGATTTGTGCCAGATGTTGAATCAGATCCGGCTGGATCGCTTAAGGTTATTAATAACTATGGAGCAATTTATATGCCCTACTCTGTTAATGGAATGGTTCTTGTTCAGTTGTCCGGATTTTCGGCACCATCCAGCATGAAACTCCATTACACTTCATATGGTGAGTGGTCACACATTCGTCAATCGTACGCGCAATGTTTTTAGTGGTCCTCAATACACCTTCATTTAAACCCGTAACTATATCAAAAGTGTCCTTGTCAATGGAGTGAAATGCGGAGAATTAGAAATCATCGACTCTGATGGGTCTCGTATATACGGTGAACCTAAAAAAGGCGGCAAACTGTAATTCGGGTCCTCAATGATGCTTTGTGGCTGAGGATCTTTCTGTAAGTGTGGCCGATTGCAGCAAGGTAGCTGCTACTTATGCTGGCCCAAAGGTCAAATGATATCGGATGTAACTCCGTTTCTCACTTTGTATTTTGATGCTCGAGTTTAAAAACTCTCTTGTAGTTGCCGAATCATTTATGTTGGGAGAGTTCGAGGTGAATGACCTTAAGCTCGTGTGTAATGTGAGTTATTTTTTCTGGTCATGTGCCTTCTCCCTCCCTCAGCCTGGAACTTGGAATTTGTAGATTTGAGTGGATAATGTATCGCGATTGGGAGATTTACTTCCACTATGCATTTGTGGGCTGGTTCAAGTTGACAAGCTACCTGGTCGGACAAATCGTCTCACGCTCCAGACTCAATGCAGTTGCTGGCTGTGACGCGTCGAACCTCATGTTTCAAGTACGTTCTATTCCAGATTTATGATTCCATCCAAAAAAATCCACCGTTGTAGGCATTTCCGAATGAAGTGTGAATTATTTCACCTATCGTGGTATCAGCCAACTTGGCCATTACTAAATGTCAACAGGTGCTCTTGCGCATTATGGATCGACGAAGAGGGGGGGATCTTGGCGGCGTCGCCAAGACGCGTGACCTCGAATCCGCAGAGGCGGAAGATTCGTCACGTAAAAGCGCGTGTGAAGCGCGGGTGTCTTAGCTCTGGGTGGTGTGCACTGGCAATTGAGGTATATACCCCATGAACGGTTGGTCGTTCCCGCACTTGTTATTGATGTTGATTTTGATTTTCAGGCTGCTCACTCATTTGGGTGCACGGTTGACAGTATTATATTATCCGTTGAGCAGAGAAATCTAGGTGAGGAACGCATTCGTGCTGCCGATTTGAGTTCTGAGATTCGAGTATACTTGTTGAATTATCGCGAACTTCCTGCATCCTTTGAGAAAGCATTCGGTGCGTTAGTTAATATTGAGATGATAGGGGTGCAAGTTCAACCCACCTCACTCCGAGTTCTATCGAGATTCCAACACCTCTCCCCAGCACGTCGGACCGAGACATTACGAGAAATACAATTGTTGATTGGGCCTTAAATTCGGCGGCTGTAATTTCTTCGTCAACTACTCCCGAGTTCAGATACGTAGAATACCAGTATGTATCAAATACTTTGATGGATGGGTTTTCGCCACTTATTTTAGTTCAATATCGCCTCGAAGATAGGACTCCCGACTTCAGTAGATACTACATGTGGCACAATGATACTTTACTTGGCGCAACTTCGACCTCTGTCGAGAAATTACCAAAGATCGGCCTGAATTTCCGGACATTTACTCGTGTGAACCGTTCAAAAGGAAATGGATCTATCTTTTCCCTTCTGCCGAGTCAGGGTTCGCCTGTAGCTATATAATGTACCATATGCTGACATTTGTGAGAGATGTAAGCGGATTCCAACCTAACTGTGACTGTGACTTGTTTCTTATAAACTTGTTGCCTTATTATTTCTTTGTTCTTTAGCGGACTGTATAGGAGACCATATCGTTATTGCTACATTTTATGGGGGATGTAACGTTAGGTTTGGTTAATACCATACATGTATATAAACCCATAATATCTTCTGAAGGCAGTGTTGATGATGAGCTAGCAACTGGCCAAGGTAGGAGAATGGTATCATGTCAAGAACAATTGATGAATTCTGAGCAATTATAGTCGCTACATAAACCTTATCATAATGTAATGAAACTCACAAGGTTAGTCCAACGAGCCGTTCACGAAATCCTAAACCCCTTAACAGAATTTATCGATATTCAGGTCCTTTTGGCGAGACACTAATTTGTTATCAGTCGTGTCAGATTAAAACATCAAAGCGGAAGTGATCGGCGTAAGATGTACACGACGACATGATATGGATTGAGTGTTTGCTTCTGATTCTATCAGCCCAGGAACCCAAAAGTAATGATCGTCACCTTTTTTTGTTCTAAATTCTCTTCTAAGAAGCCCTCGGGATCTCTTTTTGGAGATATTGTGATTGGTTCTCGGGTTCATGGGAGCGCTGAGAGGCTTTTGATAATGCTGGTTCTCAGAAATAATATTCATGTCAGAGTGTATAGATGGTTGGTCTTGGGTATTTCCTGGTCAGATTTTTATTGTAATCATTGTCTTTCATGGATGAGCTCGGCTTGACCATCCATGTGTCAATAATGAGTACGACAACACTGTTACAGAGAAAGGCAACAATTATTTGCTTCTTGGCGGAAATTCGTCATGTCATGTTGAGAGAAAAATATCTATTAACATGAAGTTGTCGACGATCATCTATCCCTAAACAAAGACCGAGGCCTCCTGCACCTATATGAAAAGTTAGAGCGAGTTTGTTACTCGACTGTTACTACTTTTCGTCCGAGCAAGTCTGCTCCGTCTGTATATCATAACTTTGCTTTAAACTGCTCGAGTTCCTCTTCTGCAGGATACATAACGGGTCAGTCAAACATTGCAAGCTTCGAGAATAAGGGAAAGTGGAGACAGTGAAGAACGACGGAAACGAACGCGACCTACCTAAGTATTTGAAGTTATGGAGGCGGACTTTATCTCCGATTACTGATGCTAATTGGCCTGTGCGATAGAGGAGTGGGTTTAGAACATGTCGTGCATGAGAGAAATTATATAGAGGGGTAGGGGCGGGAAGGGGGAAAGGATCACGTGCCAGAGAGTCTAGAGTCAGGCTCTAGAAAAAGGTCGAATGCTTTCATTACTGGGTAGAGTATAGCGTGTCAACGTAATTATTACAAAGTATGCTGGATACAGAATAGTGAAATAGGAGACTCACTGGACTCCTTCGAGGTTTTCCAGCCTCTTTTGTTAAGTGCTTTCTCGATTTTTTGTGGCATTAGGTTAGACTCAGTGCTACCCTACCAATGGAAATTTTTCTTAATTGTACGGTAATACTCGAAAGAATTATTTACTCACAGGACCAATTGCACTGGTGAAATTGTCAGGGTGTTAGAATGATAGATTGGAAAGGGAGAGCGGGGTGGATATATCCTTTTCTTCTATACGTACGTACTTTATGAGAATGCCTTCTGCCTCTGTGCGCAGAGCGGTAGCGCGTACGAGACCGAGTACAGCATGCTTAGATGAGGTGCTAGCCAAAGGTAGAACTCAATGAGACACAGGTGTATTTGAAAGAATTTGATTGGTGGCGTACTAGATAGGTTCGCCCGCGAGCGGATGGAGTGATGCTTGGGATGCGGTGACGATGATTCGGCCGGGGACTTTGTAGGTGCGAAAGTGGTTTATTGCGGCTACAGTATAGGAGGGGGAGAGACGGATTAGTGAATATGGGGGATGGGAATAAGGGATTGCATCACCTTGCATGGTGTAGAGCACGCCAATTACATTGACATTGAAAGTGGTGACCTAATTATACAAAAAATGAGCTTTGTTGAAATGATTGATTGGGAGGTTGTTGTGTTGCACGTTTGGTTTTCCGGGAAGATCCGGAAACCCAAGGGAAGCGACGCCTGCATTACTGTTTTTTGTGAGCGAGCATGTGTGTATAAAGAAACGGAAGGGAGAGGGAAACAAGGAATTTATAGAACAAGGCGAATTCGATTCTTAAATCTTAACTTTGAAAAACAAACTGATACACACGGGAACACAAAGTCCACATGTTTCCCGCCGAGTAATTTCGAGGCTTGAGAAAAAATGGCGACGACGTCATCCCATGATGTCACGTCTGCTGTGATAAAGTATGCGGCGGGCGTGGTGTGTCTGGACGCGGTGACATCATTAAAAATAGATGTGGGTTCGGAGATGGAAGAATTTCAGCCTCACCCTTTGTTGAGTGATGCTACTGCAGCTTGACCGAGTTTCTCGTTGATGTCGCAGCATATTACTGTTACACTGGAGACATAGCATTGTTAAATGCTGCTGGGACAGCGGTGGCACTTTATTATCTCACCCGTTGTTGGTCAGATATTCAACCAGGAACATTCCGATTCCTGATGCTGCTCCTGTATTACACAGAGAAACGGGGGTCTGATCAACACTGATGCGTGCGACACATGGGTGCATCACCTGCCTGTGACGAGAGCCGTGCGGCCTTGATACAATTTGGTCATGTTCGTGGTAAAGTAGCTGTTTTACGTTTTATTTTTGAGCTTGAGCACGTCGTCGACGATATCAGTCAACCTTATAGACGCAGTCCACGCAGGAAGCAAGAAGGAAGCTCTGCTGATTGGACAATTTCCGGGAACTCCGGCGTTGTTCATGTTTTACCCGATCGCACCGCCTTGGGCGGGGTTTCAACATCCAAAAATTAAGAACAGACCTCGCCAAAAGGGAATTTCAACGGAACCTCGATGCTTTTGCCATTGGAAAGTCTCTCCGGATGCCTCAAACATGCATTTTTCAGTAATTTTCCATGACATCGTCAAGGACAAATCAGGTTTGAATTTTCTGAGGGTCCTTGTATAAGAATAGCTTCATGTGATCTTGAGATTTCATAAAAATGTTACTCTGATTTGTCATGATCGTTGTAATCCGGCATCAATTTGTGTCACTACTATCCGGCACGGGCGTGCCAGATCTCGGTCTTTGCGGTAACGTTTACGTTGATATTTCCTTTTTCAGATCACCTTTCGAAAGTAGCGCCGGTGCTGTTTTAAATGAGCAGGGATGCACAGAGATGTCTCTGTCGCATCTGTTGGGATCCCGATGTCAAATGGTTCCATTTTTGGCATGCCCCTTTTGCCTTTTCTATAATGGTGCAACAATCAAGAGCTTGTGGTGGCTCTGCATCCCGAAACGCAGAAATGCGTGCAGGAGGAAATCGACAGCGATAGGAGGTACATTGGTGGCTGCTGTGAAAATAAGGACGCTTGACCAATCTCCGAACAAACCGGACGGTCACTCGGATATAATAACATCCACCCTGGCCTTTGTCCATATTTTTCATCCTCTGTTGTCCCACATTTCCTTAGACAACAGACTATAAGTAGAGTATGCTTGTATGGTGATTGTTCAGACTAGCTTCTGAACTCTCACCTTAGGTTGTTGACTCTGTCAATAGGTTATGGGTCATGTAGCTTAAACCATGGATATCAAAACCCCCTCACTGAGCACACACATAATAGCATCATCTCTTACTTCTTGTCTCCATGTCCATCATGGCCAATACAAGATTTTTGTCTTTGGTTGAAAAGATTGATGGCACCAATTGGGAAGGTTGGTCCTTTTCAATTTGATTTGCCCTCATATCCATCAATGCCCAAACACACCAACACAGTGCCACCCCTCAGTTTGTCACCAACAGCAGATGAGGTACAGAAGATGGAGGAATCGGAAATGTTCCTGCCAAGGTCTCTTCCTGCTTCTGGTTTCAGTCTCATTATTGGTTCACCAATCCCTTGACCTCAAAAAGACACTCCAGGAAACTGGAGTGCTCTTCAAATGACATATGGTGCATACACCAGCCTTAACCTCTGGGTGGATTACCATTACTATGCAACAACCACATTTACCACCAACACCCCTCTCATCCAACAAATCAATGAAATGTCAGAGGTTTGCAACTGCATGTTAAGAATGCAGATTATGAGGGCAACCCCTAGTGCGCCTGTGGACTATCACATAGTGCTAGCAAGGGGGAAATCCTAAGAGGAAATCCTAAGGATCCCCTAGTAAGCCCTTCAACCTATGTATATACCCATTCCATTGTTCATGCCTTCCTTCCTCAACACACCTTACCCCTTGATTAGGTCCAAAGGTATGCAAACCCATTATCCATACCTAGCATCTCTGATACTAAGTTCCTAGTACCTGGCCCAAGATTTCAGGTGTTTGGTTTCAGGCCTACTACTGGACCAAGTTGCTTACCTTGGATGAGCAGGTCTTGTCCCTCAGTCCTTGGCTTGCCTTATCTTTGGCTCCTCACTCCTGTCAGCAACAACAAGAGCTTCAATACTTAGGAGCGGAAGAGGGAAA
>QFEC01074543.1:0-11719 GCA_003316585.1 Gomphus bonarii | reverse complement strand
GTAGCGGAGTCCAATAACAAGTAATAGAAAGGAGAGGAGTGGAGAAATTATGACAGAATCGCTCCTTGACTTCACTGGTGCTTTGCTTACATCAATATCGTGATTCCCACCAAAGGCTCATCATTTGAGACCTGAATTAAATCAGAGAAGTTCTCAGTTACTATCAGAAGTGTCTCACAATGTTTTGAGCACACAGGTTCAATAACCAATTTGTTATTGATTTTTACTTTCCCCATAGATCCCAGAGCCGACCCCTTGGTACAAGCACTTAAGGGCTGTATTCACCAGCAAGGATTGTTAGACAGTTACATGGACATTCCATAGCATACACCCCCAGACAAAAGTCCAATTCAACTCTCAGGTTATCACTCTCAGTTAGAAACCACCCACCATCCCCAGACAACTCTTAATTACACAAGTCACACAATTATGTTTGGTTTGGCTCAGTACATTCCACTTCATTCTATTTCCTTTTAAATCATTCACTTCACTTTGGTACCCCTCAGTACATGTATGGGCATGTATACCTGCTCCCTATGTTTTACCTATTCTTGTATCCATTTCTTACATTCTGGTTTCCATGCCTTATGCAACATTGTTGCATACCTTATAGCAACTCTGTTTTCTATATAAGTAATTAGTTTCATGTATGTATTCTCTGTTCAGATTATCAACTAAGTTAGGCATACACTATCAGTTCCTAAGTCCTTTGTCCAATTATTTGGTACCAACAACCTTGGGAACCTACTGAACTTCTGCCCAAAATCCAGTGGCACAGATAGCTAGATAGGTGCAATGCAAGTACATTGAAGCCAACACCACATCTGCTTCAGCTCATTGGACCAAGCCAAACACTTGAACCAAGGGTGTGAGTGCATGCATTTAACACCTGGAGATTGTCAGGGGACCACCTGTTTCAAATCCCAAACCAATACTGAGCTGATCCATCCATACCAAGGATTACTGAGCCAAACCACACATTCAGACAATAAGTGCAGCAACAGTCACTTGGCCCAGATGCAAGGCATCCTGAACTTAGAGGCCAAGGTATCAGCCCAAGTACCATAGTGCCGGATATGGATTGTGGGGCCATCATACCTTCAGACCCAATTGAAGGGTAAGGTATGCTGAGGAAGCAGGAAGCAGACAATGGGTATATAGGTTGCATAGCTCACTAGCAAAGGACCCTAAGTTTTCCTCTTAGGATTTCCCCCTTGCTAGCCTCAGCTGCATGACTTTGGTGACCTCAGCAAGTGCTTCAGGGGTTGCCCTTACATTAGGAAATCTTCATCCAATAAGGACTGGGAGTCATGTTACCATATGACCATAGGCAGCTTCAGTCTGAACAAAAGTGACTTGGATAACCTTGCCTTGCTCACTTACATAATACCAGACTCCCCCTCCTCTATAACTGCAACAGCCTCAGCAACACATGCACTACTGAGTTCCTGACTCAAGATGGATACTGACAAGTGCTTCTGATGGTTAGAACAAGAGTTAGTGGTGAACTGAGTGGCTAATGCCAAAATCAGTAACACCTTAAGGGCAATAATGCAAAGGTTAGAAAGCAAGCCAGAAAAAAGAGAAAGAGAGTTCCTTGACCCCAAAGATGACCCAATGCCTAGCATGCATGGCCCAAGCATACCAAGCCCCTCACTCTTGGCTGCACCCCAAGTTAGACTAGTGTCCCCCTCAGACTTTGATGATGACCACAACAAAGGCCATACATTCCTCAACTCCTGCAGCATCTATTTGACAATCTGTGGTGATCACTTCCCAAACACTCAGGCCCATATCCATTGGGCTCTCTCCTTCTTCAAATCTGACCAAGTAGCTCAGTTTGCTATATAATCCTCCAAACTGAGAGCTCTGGCCAAGCCCACTACCTGGATTGGAACACCTTTGAGGGTGACTTCATCAACTGTTTCTGCCCAAAGAACAAACAACTCTCAGCCCTCATGAGACTTGAAGGGATGGGGTGGTACCAGGGTAAAGTTTTGGTGGAAGAATACATTGACTGGTTCATGGAGCTGATAGACCTGGCTGAGTACCACAACAACAAGATGATTATGATTAAATTTGACCAAGGTCTTGAACCAAGAACACAAAACTGAGTGGCTCTATTAGGGACTGGAGCCCCAGACTTCAATGACCTAGAAGGCTGGTATGAGACAGCAAGGAGGGTTGTGAGGAACCAAGAAGCAAATGACATGTTTACAGAAGCAAACTGAAGCAGCTTGCATGCAACACCTCAGTCTCCCACAGTACTCCCAAAATTGACATGGACAAACCCACGAGCCTTGGCAATCCTTTGGCAAACCACACTGCCCATCATCATGACTCCAAAAGCCCATGTCACACCATTGGGTGTCTGCCTCCAGTGCAAGAGGCTGGGACACTATGCCTGAGAATGCCCCCTGTCATTTGACATTTGGACTATGAGTGTGGAGGAACAGTTGGAACTGCTGCCCAAGCTACTGGCCCTGGCTGACATGTCAGGCACTTCATCAGCCAAGGCTGAGGAGAATACCAAGGAAGCAGATGTGTTGGGAAAGGAAGAAGAGGGTTTTGGAGCCTGCAGTGGGTGAATAGTGCACCCCCACTGCCTGTACATAATCAGTTCTCATGTTTGGAGGTAGAATATGAAACACCCCCAATTCAACCTTACCAAACTGAGACCAAGACTGCTGCACCGAAACCTGACACCCCAGACACTCAAAACCCCCTCAGGTATGGCTCCAGAAGTGGGAATGGAAGCTTCTGAATAAATATGTGATTGTGGCTGACTCAAGCCCTAAGTCTCTCCTCATTAAGGTTGAGATTCAGACAATGGACATGGCCAAAGTCAAGTCAGGACCCACCCTCATCGACAGTGGGGCCATGGGACTATTCATGAATCAAGCCTACATTGATCATCATCACCTCACCACCCAGAAAGTCCAAAGGCTGATCTCCATCCACAATGTGGACAGATCTCCCAATAAAGCAGGATCTATTTAAGAGATCATAGATGTAATTCTCTGGGTAGAAGGCCATGCCAAGCAGGCCACCTTCACAGTCACCAACTTAGGCAGGCAGACCATCATTCTTGGATTCACCTGGCTAGAGAAGCACAATTCAGAGATCTATTGGCAAACTTGAAAGATCAAAATGAATCAATGCCTGCACCAGTGTCACACCTGCCAAGCCAAGGTTTGAGAAGAATGGAAGGAGACCCAAAAAACCAAGCAACAGACCTGGATGTGCTGAGCTGGCCCATTTCCAAAGCTACCCAAGGAGGAGGGCAAGCAGGAGGTAGATGAGGAAGAGGGTGATGCTGGGACAGAGGTGCCTTGGGATGAATTGGAGGAAGGAGACAGGCTGATGTATGTGATGCTGCCACCTGAACACAAATACATCCGAGCCATGAAGATGACCTTGCAGAGACTGGCAGCAGCACACTACAAGAATGCCCAAGATGAGACCAAGATCCTGGACTACCTCTGGGAGTTCAAAAGCATGTTCACCAAGGAATCCTTTGACAAACTCCTTGAGTGAAGGATCTGGGATCATGCCATTGAGCTAGAACCAAGCTCACACCCAGTCAACTGCAAAGTGTCCCTGTTGGAACAAGCCCAGCTCAACTACTTTGCCCAGGAGAACCTAGACACAGGACATATTCAGCTGTCTAAGTCCCCAATGGCTTCCCCAGTATTCTTCATCAAAAAGAAGGACAGCTCACTTTGGCTCATGCAAGACTACTGACACTTGAATGCCATGACCATAAAGAATCAGTACCTGCTCCCCCTTATACCCAAACTGATTACCAACTCAAGGGAGCTAAGTACTTCATGAAGCTGGATATTTGATGGCATTACAGCAATGTCTGAATTAAGGAGGGTGATGAGTGGAAGGCTGCATTCTGAACAAACCAAGGACTGTTTGAACCACTGGTGATGTTCTTCAGGCTCACTAACAGCCCAGCTACATTTCAAATGATGATGAATAAGATCTTCCTCTTCCAGGACCTCATCATGGAAGGGGTCATTTGTATGTACATTGATGACATCCTCATCTATTTGAGGACCCAAGCCAAGCACTGAGCAATCACAAGATGGGTGTTGGAGCACCTCCAAGAAAACAAGCTCTACCTGAGGAAGGAGAAGTGTGAGTTTGAACAGACATGCATAGAATACCTTGGGCTAATCATCTCAGAAGGAAAGGTGGAGATGGATCTGGTGAAAATTCAGGGCGTGACCAAATGGCTGAGACCAGTGAACTGAAAGGAAGTACAATCCTTTCTTGGGTTTGCCAACTTCTACCAGTGGTTCATCAAAGACTTCTTGCTCCATGCTGGGCCCCTGTTCTATCTCATGAAGAAAGGGGAACAGTGGAAGTGGGGAGAGGCTGAGGAAGTGGTGCTCCAGAAGCTGAAGGATCAGATCACTTTGGCCCCTGTCTTGGTGTTCCCAGATGACTCGTGAATGTACCCAGTGGAAGCCAATGCCTCAGACTTTGAAATGAGAGCCACCCTCTTGCAACAGTCACCCAAGGACAGAACATGGCACCCAATCACCTTTGTCTCCAAAAGCCTAAGTCCAGTTGAGTGGAACTATGAGATTTGTGACAAGGAAATGCTGGCTATCATGCAGGTGTTAGAAGAATGGTGGGATTTCCTAGAGGGAGCCCAGCTCAAGTTTGAAATCTGGACAGATCATAAGAACTTGGAGTATTTCCAGACCTCAAAGAAGCTCAACTGAAGGCAAGTGAGAGGGTCCCTCTACCTATCTTGGTTTGACTTTGCACTCCACCATCAGCCAGGCCAGAGCATGGGCAAAGCAGATGTGCTCTCGAGGAGATCAGACCACAGCACAGGTGTAGGGGATAACAAAGACATGACCCTCCTTTGGCCAGACCTATTTGCAATCCAGGCCTTGGAAGGGGTCACGGTGGTAGGGGAAGAGAGAGACTGTTAGGGCAACCTACTTGGGTACTGACTCAGGCAACTGTTGGGAGCTAAAACAGTGGGACACCACCACAGCCCTACCTTTCTACCCTAGGCCTGACCTAGGGACTCTATATTTGCATGACCTAACCCTCCTGAAAACTCAGTCATTGCTACCTCAGGCCATACATCATCCAGAGCTGAGTGGGGAAGCACTCACACAAGCTCCAACTCCCCCCATACATGTCCTGGCTTCATCCAGTCTTCAATGTGGTCAAACTCCTCCCAGCCACTGAGGACCCAATACCCAGCCAAAGGGCCAAGCTGCCCCCACTGCCTGAGCTAGTGGATGGAGAGGAGCACTACATGGTAGAGAGGGTGTTAGAGAGTCAGTTGATGAGGGGTCAACTCTACTTCCTGGTGGGAGGGGCATGGATATGAAGAGAACACTTGGGTAGCAGAGGAGGACATGTCAGCATCAGCAAAGGTATGGGAGTTCTACCACTCACACCTGGGAGCACCCTGAAGGACCCAATTGATGGCTTTTGAACCAATCCTGGTGTGTGCTCTGAGGATGCAGCACTCTAGAAGGGGGGTGATGTCAGGAGACCACCTGTTTCAAATCCAGAACCAATACCATGCCAATCCATCCATACCAAGGATTACCAAGCCAAACCACACACTCAGATGATAAGTGCAGCAACAGTCACTTGGCCCAGATGCAAGGCATCCCAAACTGAGAGGCTGAGGTATCAGCCTGAGTACTGTAGCACTGGATATGGATTGTGGTGTCATTATACCTTTGGGCCCAATTGAAGGGTAAGGTATACTGAGGAAGCAGGAAGCAGACAATGGGTATATAGGTTGCATAGCTCACTAGCAAGGGACCCTAAGTTTTCCTCTTAGGATTTCCCCCTTGCTAGCCTGGGCTGTGTAACTTTGGTAACCTTGGTGAGTGCTTCAGGGGTTACCCTTACAGAGATCCATTGACAATGCTTGAATGTCCTTCAGTATTTGCTGATAAGCAGCTATTGTACTAGTTTGAGTGCCTCAGTGCATTTGGCAAGCTTGAATCTGCAGTCAAGGCACTTTATAAGGCAAAAGAAGTGATATTGGTAAGTTTAACATTGTATAAGAATTCTAGCCTACCAATTTGATAGAATGATAGAGATACCCAATGATGCCTCCACTTGGGATCTGAGGCAATAGGATGCCACTGCCTCAACACCTATCACTCTGTCTTTACATAGATCCCTAAATGATCCTTGACATAAAAATATGATCCTTATATAGCAAACCTTAAGCTAAAGTCATTGTGGGCCTAGCAAATTCATGGAGACTGACATCCAAGCACATCATGCAATATAAGCCAGATGTAAACTGTGATGTTCTCTAGTGATGGCAACTGAGTTGTGTCTATTAGATATTAGCCATTGCAGCTGTAGAATACTAGACACTTGGGTATGAGAATAAAATTTCTACATATTTTGCCCCTTCTTCTGAGTGTTAGATCCCAGATCACCTCTGACAAATCTCTGCACTAGTGCCCTTAGTCATCCACCTCTGCACCATGTCCAAGTCACACTCAACCCTCCATTGCACTCCACACCTTGGATACCCTCCATGCTCCTCACATGATCTCTGTACACTCCAGACTCTATCTCTGTCACCCTCACCACATCATCACTCTGACACATGGATCTCCACATCACACACACAGACCTCCACATCATCCCTTCTATTATTCCCTATGTCATTTTCTAGTATGTTCCATAGTTTCACATGACCCCATCTCTCATTTAGTACCCCTGCATCCTAATGTAGTTACTCTTCTGCATTTGGACAGCCCTGTTCCATATTAATCCCATGCTCCAAATGTATTTAAACTTCCATGTATTCATAGCTAGTTCCCTAGTTTGAATATCGATTTAGTCTCCTCCTAGTTACCTCCATGGACTCACTCTGCAACTCTGCTCCACAACACCTCTGTAAATACAAGGACAACACAACACAAGAGGGCACAACACATAAGTTTAAGCCAAGTCCTTTTGACTCCACACCCTGGTTTGACTTTGACAGCTTGACCACTCCAGAAAACTTCCAGATAAGACATCTTTGACTCCAGACTTAACAGTATATTTGAACTGTCACTCTTCATCATCTATGAAATGTAGCACTCAAAGTAACATACATCCTGGTACCCTTGGAATCATTTCAGAAGCATGCATATGCTGTGTACCTAATGTCCCAGCTATGCTCCTGAGTACTCACTCACCCCTAACCCCACTTAACCCTGAAAACCCTGCACAAGTACCCAATCCAGACATGCCTGATCCCCCTAACATGCTCTCTAATCACAACCCCCCTCAGTCCCCATCCAACCCCTTCCTGACTCCAAATCCCCCAAGAGCATCATCATCAAACTCAAATGATGTTCCCAATCTTACTGAGGCCATCTCCATGTTGGGCCACAATTTGTCATTGCCAAAGAAGTAATCACCTTGGACCAAGGTCTGAGAACCAGACACCTTTGATGGCTCTGACAGTTGTAAACTCCAGCCATTTTTGGTTCAATGTAATCTGAACATTTGTGACCATCCTAATGCCTTTTCATCCAACAGTGCAAAAGTCATTTATGTGCTGTCCTACCTGAAAGGAACTGCATTAGACTGGTTCAAACCCACCCTTTCCTCTTATGTCAACCCCTCCTGGATAGACAATTACTCAGAATTTGTATCTGAGTTGAAGGACAACTTTGGATCCCACAATCCCATTGGCAAAGCAAAAGCTGACCTTGAAACTCTCCGCATGCATGACAATCAACAAGTCACCAAGTATCTGGTTGAGTTCAACTGCCTTGCCACATGTGTCCATTGGGGAGATACCACACTCCACCACCAGTTCTACAACAGACTTCCAGCAAGAATCAAGGATGAAGTAGCTTGTGTTGGTAAACCCAGCACATTGCATGAGCTTCGATTCCTCACCCTATCCATCAATGCCTGCTACTGGGAATGACACTCTGAAGTCACTCAAGAGAACAACTCAACCAAAACCTTGGACCACCACCAAGACAAGGGCAAAACCCCTGCCACACCATTGATGAATTCCAATGACAAGAGGAAGATGTCAAACAACATCAGTAGCAACAAGTCCACCAACAACACCTCAAATACCCCCAAGAAGACCTTGGACCTAGTGTCAAAACTAGGCAAAGATGGTAAACTGACTCAGCAGGAGCAACAATGCTGTTTTGAGCAGAACCTCTGTCTCTTCTGTGGTAGAACAGGTCACATAGCAAAGGAATGTCCTAAATCAACCTCCTCCACTGCAAAAGGACAAGCTGCTTCCATGACAGACAGCAAATTGTCTGACAAAAAGAATTCTGATGCCAAGACAGCCTTGGATTCAAAAAAACACCTAAGCAGCCCTCCAACTCTGGCACCAGCTGAGGGCTGCATTGATCCCCATGGTGCAATAATGGAATTACATCTCAATGCATCTGCTCTTTCCAGTCCAAACTCCCTGACTATACAACTCACCTCTGAATTAATTCTTAATAAACCCATTAGTACACTTATTGACTCAGGATCAACTCAATGTTTCCTAGATTCTATTTTTGCATCTAATCATCAGCTCTGTACCTATGACATCAATCCTATCCCACTTTGCTTGTTTGATGGATTGACCAATTCAGTCATCCACAAGGCAATCAACCTCCTGGTTTGCTTCCCTAAAGGGGAGGAACACTCCATTACATTTTTCATAACTCCACTTGACTCCAGCTGTTCTGCAGTTCTTGGACACAACTGGCTCACCTACTACAATCCATTGATTGACTGGGTTTGGGGCAGTATTATGTTCAGTTCTCCATCTTCAGGTGAGTCTATGGTACCACCAGAGCCAGCAACATCAGTTCCATGCTCATCCAATCCTCTGACTCCACCTCCACTCATTGTGCCCAAAATTGCCTTGGTAAATGCAGTAGCATTTGCCTGCATTTCCAAAATGGATGGTATGCAAACCTTGCAACCCCTGATCTCAGTGTCTGACAAGTTAGACTCAAACAATGCTCCAATAAACATGACCAGCATCCCAGATGAATGCCATGATTTCATGGATGTCTTCAGTAAGGCCAAAGTCAACACAGTGGCTCTGCACAAGCCATATGACCTCAAGATTGAACTTGAAGATGGAACATCTCCTCCCTTTGGTCCAATCTATTCCCTCTCTGAGAGTGAACTAAAAACACTTCAAAATTTTCTAGATGAACATATCTCCATGGGCTTCATCTGCCCTTCCAGGTCCCCCAGAGAAGCTCTGGTCTTATTTGCCTGTAAAAGGATGGCTCTCTTTGACTCTGTGTCAACTTTCAAGGGCTCAACAAATTTAGGAAGAAGGACCACTATCCACTCCCCAGAGTAACCAACCTCCTTGACAGTCCTCACAAGGCTCAGATATTCACCAAAATTGATCTCTGACATGCCTATTACCTCATTTGAATCCACAAAGGTGACGAATGGAAAACTGCCTCCAGAACCAGATACAGATCATTTGAGTGGTGCATGATGCCCCTTGGACTCACCAACTCCCCTGCAGCATTTCAATGCTTCATGAATGATGTTTCTCTGACCTCCTTGACATTTCAGTCCTCATTCACTTGGATGACATCCTTGTATACTCTGACAACCTAGACCAACATAGAGGACATATTCAAGATATACTCCAGTGACTCTCATTAAATCACCTGTATGCGCATGTAGACAAGTGCTTCTTCCACATCGATACTGTTGAATACCTCAGATACATCCTCTCACCTAATGGCCTCACCATGGCTGACAACAAGGTCAAAGTCATTCAGGAATGGCCGGAACCATGAAAAGTCAAAGAAGTGCAGTCCTTCCTTGGATTTGCAAACTTCTATCACCATTTCATATTCAATTACTCTGATCTTACCATTCTGCTAACCTGTTTGACCCACAAGGACACTCCATGGGTTTTCACCAATACATGCTAGAGTTCTTTCAAAACCTTGAAAAAGGCCTTCACAACCACTCCCATGCTCACCCATTGGATCCCTGGGTCCCCACTCATTGTTGAAACCAATGCCTCTGTTAAGTGCATGCACAACACGCCCTTGGTTTGGGTGGTTCAGCTCAGTCCAATGAGCCAAAGACTGACGTGGCATTGGCTTCAATGTTTGTGTGTTGCACCTATCTATCCACCGAGCCACTATATTTCAGGCAGGGCTCAGTTAGTGTCCAAGGTTGTTGGAACCAAGCGGTAGACGAAGGGACTTTAAGAACTAGAGGGCGTATGTCTAACTAAGTCAATTATCCGAATGAAGAATACATACAGATAATAGGTAGCTTATATAGGAAAAGAGAAACATTTAAGATATGCAACAGGGTTGCCTTAAACATGGAAACTAGGATGAAGATATGTGGAGCAAAAGTACTAGAAAGAATGAAGGCAGGCATACATGCCCTTACATGAACCGAGGTGAGAGAAGTGAAGTGAATGGAGGAGAAGGAGAAATGGAGTGAAGGGGAATGTAGCCGAGCCGAGCCAAATGTGATCCTAAGACTTGTAAGTCAAGGACTTATTGTTTAGTATGGAAGGACCTCAGTCGTTGCGACTGAGCGAACCGAGGCTCGGTGGTTCGTACTTTGACAGTACCTCCCTCTTAATGGCTGAGCCCACGAAGCCGGTAAGCGGAGTTTGATTCGAATGCCTATTTGATGTAACAGATCATTGGGGGCTAATTCTCTCAACGTGTCTTCTTCCTCCAACCACCATCGCCCCCCCCACTATCATTCCATCCCACATCCCACTGTTCCTTCTGATGGGGTACGACACTGATGAAGAAATGCACCAATTGGAAGAATGCCGTGTAAAACGGCAACAGGATCGCGAAGAGAAGCTTCACAAAGAGCGTGAAGAAGCAGAGCGGTGGGAGCAGGAAGAGGCTGAGGAGTGGGGGTGCAAGCAGAAGGAGGCCAAGGAGGAGGAGGAATGGAGGAACAAGGAGCTGAGGGAGAAGTTGGAGCAGGAGGAGAGGGAGCGGCAGGCAAGGAAGGAGCATGAGCAAGCTGAAAAGGCTCAGAAGATGGCCACAGTGGATGCACTGGCTGAGGCTGCAGACAAGGTGGCTGAAGCACCAGCAGCGGGGGCTGCTCCAACAAGCCCAGATGTACCAGTAGCGATGCTGGCTGATCCGGCCAAAGCGAGTTGCAACACTCATGCACAGAAGGTGCATCAGATGTTGAAGAAGGTGGTCCTGAGGTGGGTCCTGAATGCTGAGGTGGGATCAAGTAAGGCTGCGGGGGCAGTGAGGGTGCCTAAGGTGTGTAACTGAGGTAAAACCTCAGTTAGGTTTGACTTATATTTTTTTTGTTTCTTTTAGGGTAAAGCAAAGGCAGCCAAGCCTCAGGTGAAGAACAAGGGGCCGTGTAATGCCTGCAAGAGGCGAGAGGAGGAGTGCGTGGGGTCAGGTATGGGTGCAACCTGTGTCCAATGCAAGGCCAGGAAGGTGCGGTGCTCTCTGGAAGAGGGTAAGAAGAGGAGTTGCGAGATCATCTCGGACTCCGATGAGGAGGATGAGCAGCCAAAGGTAAAGTGGCCAAAAGCAGGGGCAAAGCCCAGCATGGGCCAGCTGTCAGTCAAGGTGCCCGAGAAGGGGTCCTCATTCCTTGGCCAGTTGGTCTCCTGTGTGGAGACAATCACTCACCTCTATGAGAGGGAAGTGGAGGCGAGCGAGAGGCAGGCCAAGGCAGCCGAGTGAGAGGCGTCGGC
>QFEC01074536.1:0-23923 GCA_003316585.1 Gomphus bonarii | reverse complement strand
CCGCTCACCCATCTGCGCATCCCCGCCATAACTAAAATAAGGGACATTGCCGTGAGCGTGGGGACTCATTAAAGCATCCGACTCCTCGGACTCGGAAGATGAAATTCCGTGGTCCGGAATGAGCGCGGGGAGACTGCGTTGTGCTGGGTTAGGCATCGCAAGCGTAGTATCCACCCATTGTGGAGGCGGCGAAAAGAGAAGTTCGTCTAGGTTGATATCCATATCTGTATAGTCCCCGCTGTCACCCGACGCCGTCTCGTGCGCAGGTTGCATATACACTCCAGGCGCATACGTGCGGCCGGGACATCCACGCGCAGGCAACGCGCACACATTTGGCGCGACGACGAGCGGTCGGCGGTCGTACGTCTTCTTCGAGTGTGTAGGAAACGTCGTGCTAAGCGACTGTGATGGGGGGAAGTGGACGTGCGAGTGCGAGTGAGGATGTTGGGTCGTGTTCGATGAGGCAGTGGCCGAGGTGAGAGATTGGGAGTGTGTGTACGATGATGACTGAGCGTATGGCTGAGAAGGGGTCGACTGGGGAGGGGAGCGAGAGGTGATCGCATGCTTTAGACACGGGCGTGGCGCCATCTTTGTAGCACCACCCGTCGACGTCGCACGAGACGGTAGCGATTGTGAAGACATGTCTTCGACGGGCGTACTGTTAGCACATCAGATACATGGTGGTTAAAAGGAACGAGAGTCAAAGGAGTTGACCACCGTGGACTCGAGTTGCAGCTGAGTCTGATTTTTTTTGACTTCCAGCACCTTTGGCATTGTTTGCCAAACTTTGGTGTGTATCGCCGAGATTTAGCGATTGTTCATCACCACGCTTTCTCAGACAATTCTCCTTTCCACCTTCACCAACAGTTATCTTACCTCTTCTCGAGCTCCATCGCAAGCAATGTCTCATATATTACAGTTCAAGTCTTCACCCTGAAGGTCGTCAAGGCGATAATTTATAATTTATAATTTATAGTACATGCTTCCATGGCAAGTTCCCACTCAGATTGAACTCAAATATCCTGCACAGCCCAGTCGAAGTAATATGATTCAATTTGAATGACGAGAACAGGAGATTCTTCCATGCCACGAGCCTCGGTATCAGTCTATCGAGTCTATCGAGTCTCCTCCCGTTATCTTTCTCTCGTTATGAAACCCCTATAGCCGTAACAACTAACCATGATCATGTGCGATCCAAAATAGGCTTCACTATCATCAAGATGAACTCAGTTCCGATATACAAGCCTGTTCTACTGCGGTGAAGAATGTAACGTGGTCTAAATATTGGCATACTGAGCTTTGACTTGACTTGTTCCACAGCTGTAACATTACTTTTACTGATAGCGACGTCTAACGTTGGCATCCTAGTATCTGATTCGAGAGACCTCCCTGAACCTTCATATCAAGCAAGATCTTTAGTAAGCGACCCAACGGTGCTATAATATCATGACTTGAAACAGTCCGGATTGGCACTTTGAAGCCCGGCTAGATATCCATGATACCCTAAATCCGCTGATCTGTGCCTCTAAGTCGAATGTCATACATCTTCCCCACACCCATCCCTGTGCTTCGACATGACACGACGACAGTCTTTGTCTATAATAAGATTTGCCTCAGCCACAATCACCCGCCAGATGATACTTCTCGTCGGGACCTGAGAAGGTACAACATGTAACTTTCATTCTCGCCTAATGAATTGTTAACGGCATGTGTCTATGTGGACTCACCAGCACGTTTGCCCTCTCACGATTCTCTGCACCGGTGGTTCCCACTCGCCGACTGCGTGAGCCATCACCGAAGGGTTATGTGGTAGAATAATGCAGTCTTGCATATGTTCGAACTAGTTCGTTTTGTGTTACTCTGAACTCCTTTTACAATAATGGAGGATTCATATCTTGTGCGTGTCACATCCACATGGAGTAGCATCATGCGAAGATCCGTACAGGGGTTGGGTTTGAGTCTCTACAGGGCTACATAGAGTTAGAGTTGCTGCGTAAGATACACGGGTGAACTATTCTGACATCGCCTCTGGTCGGGGGTGTCGAGCAGGCTGTATCGTCGGCCTATCTACTAGCCGCCGTGACAGAATTTGAAGAAGCGACCAAGTTCCGAGTCTTGCTCTCCACGGCAACTGATCCTTGGTGATTCCCATGAGTCACTAAAACCCATGATGGCGTGCAAGATTTGTATATATATATATATTATATATTCCCCAGGGCCCTCGCACCGATGCGAACAAACCAGTCTGAGCTGGGCTCTAACCTTCCAACGAAACACTTCACAACAACGTCCATGAATCCCTCCATGACACCACTCTCCCAATCTTTGAAGCGCTCTTACGCTCAAGTAGCCAAGGAACCTCCCCCAATTCCAGCCCAGACATTATATTTTTTCACGTAGATCACGGTTCCGAGAAGGAGTAAACAGACGTCTCTTCCGTAACATCCTGCGGCGCCTGACTTGGGTGAGGGTGACGACTGTGGGCTGCGCCTTCTCGTCTTATTCTCACACATGACCACCGACACGAGCTACTACCACAGACGAACACGAACCCGATGTTACAGCGCATCACGATGAGGCTCACAACACACAATCTCACCACTCTTCTCTCGAGACGATAGTCGATAAACACTGCCCAGATGATCATCTGACACCCGCGCTCCATACTCCCTAGCCAGCCATATCAAACACACTTACCATTCCCGTCGGCTGTACACAAACGTTCGGCTACGATTTGGGTTTCAAACAGATGAAGACGGATTCAAGCACTGACGACGATATCCATGTCAGTCCTTTACGCAGGTTTTTTTTTCTGTGTCTGGCTCACGATTATTTCAGGGCGTCGTAGCCTCAAGGATCCTAGCGAACACCTGGCGAGTCAAGGTCTCCGACAAGCCCACACTGTACTGGAAGTGGTGCGGGAAGGGTGCAACCGCCAAGGGTCCGATTAAGTAAGGAGATGCAGCAGAGATGATTCTATTTCCGCTATGCTGCTGTTCTTCTTTTGGGCGAGGAGAAATGTAATGTTGAACAATCCATCAAGGGTGTACTATCGAATCTTGCGGAACAATGCTGGAATAATTGCAACCAGTTGAACTTTTCTTTGCGGGCTCGTTCGTATGCAGCGTTGGAGCCATTAACTAGGAGGTTGTTTGTACAATCGGATCTTACGCAGCAAAGCGGGAATAGCTTCAAGTCAGTTATTACACATGTTAGCTTTGAGGGTTGATGTATGGTTGCTAACTTCCATGAACTCAAACGAACGGGGAGGTACAAGTCGACATGGCAGTGTTCTGAACCTCCCAAGACAACAACTTGAATCAATTGTCGAATCCAATGAATCCACAGATGTCTGGTTTTTAAAAAAGGCCAAGAATAGAGAGGATGGTTGGGGGTTGTTGTAAGAGACAGGAATAACGTCGTGGGAGGGCGCCCCCGCGCCCGTTTCCAATGAACGCGCCGGAGAGCCAACCCATGCTCCTATTAATTTCAAAACAAAACTGTCCCTCGTCTTTCTGAGGTGCAGCTTTTCTTTCCAATTGAAACGAGCCACACACTCGACCTGTCCAAAGCGATCGTAACAGCAATCGAGGTCTCTGGTAGTCAGGCGAGTATAGAGTCCTGAGTGACGGGTCCGAATCGAGTATGATCTTCAGCCACAGTTTTTGTTCCATAATTTCCCGCATTAACACCATGCGAAATACAATTAATCCAATAATGAGGCCCATGCTTCGTGGTAGATTATGTTCTCAAGGCAAGTCGCGACAAGTATGTCTATGCCGGAGAATTGGAGAAGGGAGGCTACATTACAAATGGGACTCTGAGGCCCAGGATAAGTTAATATTGACGAAGCCTCGTATGAACCTTGGTAAGCAATTATGAGGATTCCACACAGGCTCAGAGTGTAAATGCTTCAAAAAGAGCCAAAACCACAATGATCCACAAACGGCGTCTGTACTGCTGACCTTGAAACAATGAAACAGTATTGGCGCAAGTCAAAAGTCTAGTCCTTATGCTGTTTGAAGGCTGCTTCTTTCCAAATGCCAGATTCCAAATGCCAGACAGAGCTCTAGCTAGGATATGGCGTTTACAACAGTGCTGTTGGTCAATGTGGGCGGTGATCCGCCAAAGCGTTAAGTCAGATGCTAACTTGAATAGAAACGTGGCGCGTGGCCTCAGTCTACCTGAGTGGCTCATGTATATCTCTAAAAAAATTACCACCTTTTTTTCAACACCATGCCATCACCTAGGAGCTTACGTTCCTCGACTCCGTTAAGAAAGCTCAGCAGACGACTTCAAGATCTGAGTCCCAGAACACGTGCATCGCCCAAGGAGACCCCTGTGTCTGCCACCAGTATTGACGACACCAGTATTGACGACAAGTACCTTGGTGGAAAGCTCCCCGATGACCCCTTCTGTCGCGAACCCGTAAGGTCACGTTACTGTCAGAAGACGACGAGGACCATCATACCTACTCAGAAACTACTGCCTTCAGTGCCAGTGGATTCTCTACTCGCACACTCAAAATTACCTGATACACCCGATCTCGACACCGACGACTCCATCACATCGAGCCCACTCTCTCTACCTGTCGAAGGGGTTTGCTCAACGGCTCACTCAACATACGGTTCACCAGCTTCTGAAGCTTCGTTCCACACATGTAATGGTTCAGAAGAAACTCACCAGCTTGTCGTTATTTTGGAAAACTCCACAAAAACGCCTAACTCCGAGTGGCAAAGGCCAGACATGGTTGTCTTTCCTTCTCGACGTTCCATAGAGCCCCTCCAAAGAGTTGCCACTGATGAACAGTATCGGGTCTTTGAAAATTGGACCCATTGTCCAGATACTCCCCATCCTGTCAGCGCGCTAGACGCATCGAATCCCTCTGAAACACATTTTACTCTCAAAGCTGCAGAGCAAATATTTCCTCTCTCAATACCAGCCGCAAGAGTGGCGTTCGATCGTAGAACTCGTACGTCTGATTATCCTTTTCCTCACCTTTATTACTGAATAGCTGGTAAATAGCATTTCCTGTTCGTCGGGCAGTATCATCACCAGGGCCTCCTCCACATTCCAGGAGAGATGTTTCACCAAGGAAGCCTGCCTCCTATATTTCTCCGCCAACATTTTCCTGTTAAATCGTCGAATCTCATGAAATGAATATGTCCCAAACTATGGTCTGTAATTTTTGAACCAGTGAATTCCTATTTTCTCCCCAGTTGAAAGTTAATTTTACCTGTGCTTCATTTCTATTATGTCGAAACACACACTGCCTCTTCCATCTAATTACAGTTTCCATCACTTTATAATCACCACGATCTACTACCACGACGCTTGCTTTGATCCACATCTGTATACTTTCCCTTCTGTACAGTAATATGCCAAAATATCCTACTGTTGGAGATGCCCATCCTGACCCTGAATATGAGAACAATTTCCGGAGTTCCTCAAAACTGTGTAATTTTGGCGATGCTAAATAGACCAATAACTTTCGATAACACATGTTGTTCCATTCCAAGTACAACAACAACTACAGAGTCGACTACAATAAATAATAACATTTAAATCCAGGACGAAAGCTGCAAAGTACAACCTCCAGTGGACTACTACCAGATAACATCCTTTGGCGAAAATTTTCGATTATTTCGTCTTGTATCTAGTATATCCATGCCACTTGTAGGTCGTACAAGTCAGTCCAAAGTGTCCCACGCTCCTGGAATATACGGATCATCAAGGCCACGAGAATTGCCCGACTGGTCCGGTCGTTGTGGGGAGGGGTTACTTGATGATGAACTCTCTGCATTTGGGATTACAGATTTTCTGGTAGGTCACGAGACGTGAGTGGTGACCAACCACAAGAATATAATAGAAAAAAAGGGCGCACCGGCACACAGGACAGGTACTTTTCATTCGCAACCATGGCAAGATACAATCCTCGTGGAAAGCATGATCACATGGCAGGGTGACACCAATCAGAGCTTGCAAAGAATCATTTTCGCTTTGGTGACTTGAAGACGCTCGCTCCGCCTCAGAGCCAGCATCGGGGGAGGCAGCCAAAGCTGTATTAAATGGCTCATGACAGATTGAGCAGGAGTCATTCAGGAGCGGGTCTGATGTGTAAGAATTATGCAAATCAACATTTCAGAAAGACAGGAGGGCTCGGGATGCTCACGATTCTCTTCTAACACCACCCTAGGTAGATCATCAATTACATTTTCTGGGGCTGGAGGGTCAGTTGGATGTCCTTGACCATTCGCCATGAGTTCGTTCAAGATATTCTCTAGAGCTGAGCAGAAATCATGAATGTCAATCGGTAACTCAGGAGAGATATTGAAGATAGTCCCTCAAATCAAAGAGAAATAAAAGCTTGGTGAAAAATGAGTAATAAGAGGTGAGGTGAAAACAACAGTATTGGGGACAATAACACAAACCGGCGGCTTACATACCTTCTTCGTTAATTGCGTAGTCCCCAAACCTCCCATTACTCATCAACTCGAATGGATCGAAAAATCCCATTGTTCCGCGAGGATCCCTTCCATGCATAGTCGACAAAATGTACGAAGCGAGGAGAGACGCAGGAGCACGCCTCGTCTGACTTCCGTCATGATTCGGAGTCCGTCCAGCTGATGCAAGGTAACTTTGGAGACATCAAACCAGTGAAAAAAAAAAAAATTTTTTTTATGGGGGATGGCATACTCAGACAACCGTGGGACACTATCGTCACGGTGGCGTGAGCCACCTTGGCCAAGGGTATTGGGGCCACCCAGCTGCACAGTCCTCATTCCGTTATGATCATTGATCACTATACGCACTCCACCTGCACCTCCAATTTCTCCGGTATGCGGTGGTTGATCACCGGATGACCCAAACACAGTCGACAAAAGGTCAAGAATATTCGCCATTCCACCCACAGGCCGTCCATCCTCATCATCACCTTGCCTTGGGCTTAAAGAATTGCCAGATGTAGAAAGATCGAGTGCTCGCGCGCGAGGGTCATCTCTTGGGTTGTCCATCTAATTGCGGACAGGTGAGCTCACGACTCTGAACCACTAGTACTCTCGTACCATTTCGACAAACGTCCCTCGACATGAGGCACAATGTGGATCCGGAGTCTATAACCTATACTCAATATAATCTATAAAAGACGCGAGTGAGCCGGAAGCACCATAAGCGGCCGCATTTCAGCCTGACACTGGTGAAGTAGACATGAGCCATCGGAGGGAATCCGGAATGGATATCGGCCTTACTTCGTGGCAAAACCACATCGGTTCTCTGTTGGCTGACATGGTATCGTAAGATGAGCTTGTGTACGCTGTAAGTAGATGACAGGAGGAGTAGGCAAGGTGGCGCCCACATTATACCAACTCCGATTGGCACCTGTATTATGTAATATTAGTGACCCTCCAATTTTGATCCTCTCACCTACCACTAATTTGACATCATAAATGGAAATCTTTGTCCCCCTCTCGGAGGGTTATGCCATTCATGCGCACTCTTGCGGCCAACATGAATTTCATATTACACCACCATTTCTATACACCATAAATTTTTTTTGCATTGTCCCGCGCCTCACTCAGAACACGTTCCACTGTCCATCCGATCGCATCCCCGTTGCTGGTTGATTGGTTTGCTGCTTTCGTACTAACCTTGGATACCCATTCTGCAGTCCATGGTATCATTCCCGTATGGGAAATAGGCAATTTGGACCCGGATGGCAGGTTCCTTAAATCGCGATAGATATTGGATGGAATCATATAAGGGGCATCAGTCTCTAATAAAATACGGAGACCAGGAGAAGGGGAGGAGGTCAATGCACGTATTAGATTGGTAGTGTTAAGGTTGCTGGTATATGTGATTACACCTAATGTTGAGATATTAGGGCTAATGCAATTGCAGAATTTTATTACAAACCAGTTATTCCAATGTACAGGTTTTTAAAATAATCGATTAGTCTGAGTGCGAGTTCAGGGCTATCCGTGAAGCAGTGGATATGCATCTCGGTGGACAATCTTAGTACTAGCTGCATTATGATCTACAGATAGAACTCACGGGATGATCCTTTGGAACGATAGCCTTGAGAATTCTCTCCGTATCATCTTCAGCCTCGCGGGTGTGAATAGTGATGGGTTTCCCCAACCGAACGGCATGACGTAGCTGTCGTTCCAAGATAGATTGCTGAATATTATGTGGGGCTCGACTAACTCTATAATCCAATCCAATTTCACCCCATCCAACGCATCGAGGATGTTCCATGGCAAGAAGGCTAACGTTAACAGGCTGTTGAGTTACAAACAGAGAACTGGAATAACTGATTGCCTACATTTCACGTTCAACGTCATCCGAATAATTCTCGACTTCATGCCTTACATTGAATCTAAACGTGGAGAATTTGCCATACAATGAGACTTACGGATGAACACCTTCATTGACCAGTCCTCAGGTTTGCATGGTCTCCGGATAAAGGTCACTCACCCATGACAAACCAGTACTCTACACCACCCCATTTTTCCATACGTCCATTTTCAAGCAGTGAGGAATCTGCGAGCTCTTTCCACCCCCTTGTGACCGGTGCTTCGCACCAAACATCCACAATGGCCTCTGTCCTATGTCTAGAAATTCCGACATCTTCCTTAGAGGCACCATACATTCCCCTCACGAATGAGAAGACATCGTCGTATCTAGGATTAGGATAAATGCTCCTGTATCTCTGGTAAGTCGATAAGAGGTGTGTATGTGTGTCGATGATTGGGATATTAAAATCTACGGATCGAGAATGGGACGGTAAAGAGAGGTATGCCTCATCAGGAATACCAGGTCTTTTCTTCTTTGAATTCCCCATGAATGGCTGTCGAGAGGGACGTGGATGAGAGAATGCCGTCGATATTGATAATGCCTTTCGCATACGTCACGTGACAAACGTAGTAACCAGAGAGTATTGATTTTATCACAAATGGTTACAACCCTGAAACCAAACAACTGTGAAATTATCGTCAAGTTTTATGCTATGCTAGCTATACGGTGTAATACAACCGCGAGAAAACGTGATACTCTCATTTCCTGTCTTCTGGAAGCATTGGAATCAAAATCGTGTATTTTCCATGTAAGAGGATTTTCAGTCTGTTCGAAAAATCTTAATTGTTATCAGTGAACTGACAACCAGATTAAAACACTCACACACCACTAACAAGAATTCCTTAAAAAGTTTCTTTTGAACAACCCAAGGGTACCTTGCTGTCCCACGCCCCTATTGAAGTCTACATCTCCCATCTTCCTCTGAAGCACTTGTAGCAGTACACCTCTCCCTGGAGACCCACTTCTCCCAAAAGTCGGACTCCATTGATGCCTGATGATTATTTAATTCTGCCAGACAGATACGAGAAATCTTCCATACCGTATATCTCACTAGTGAAATGTACGATGTACGCGATCCACGAATTTCAATTATGAGCTAGGGGTGTTCTGCACCACCGCGTAAAGTTGCAACAAGCCAGGTTTGGGCGAACACTGTTCACCGTCCCAACAATGATCGTATTATAACCTCTTTCCTATTTTATCTGTGGCGGAATAATGACTTTCATCTAGTATACGATGCGATGCAAAGATTCCATACTTAGGACATGGGGACAGGGATGATATTCGTACAAGTGGTCTCTGTTCGGATCATAGATTGTGAGCAAATGTCTGGAAGTAACTGCGGTATGGATTATCATGCAACGAGGTTGATGGGATTTATGTACCTCGGGTTCTCCCAAAGATATTCCCATCGGAAAACAAGCTCCTGCTACTCCATTGTTATCGTTATCACCGACTTCTCTTCCAATACATCCTGAGGACCAACTGCATGAAATTCACGGAGGTCACAGTCCATCCTTCGCTGGCATACGCTACCTTCTTGGGAGACATCAGGTTCTAGTTCAATAATCGGTATGTATTCCGAGGGTGAACAATAAATTTCTTGGAAACTAAGACCTAGCGACAGGGTCACTTACAACAAAGAACACGCTGTTCCAAATCCCTTCCATAGTGCCATGTTTATTTCCCTCCATCCTTGTGAATATTCTCGTATACTCTGAAAGCTTTCGACATGTTGTATATCACAGACTCAGACAGCGACAGGGACGATCCTCATGGGGGACAGTGAAGGTGCCCAAGAGGTCGAAGTGGTATCTCTAGGACAATTGTGCAATGACAACGTATAGATGCGCCGCAAGCATTGAGGTTGTTGTTTGATCACAGTATTCCTGTCAAAAATAAGGGTTTATATCCCAGCAAAAGAGTCGACGGATCTTCCCGTTCTATGTATTGGATGAAAAAGATAGTGTATATGCGTCCTTGGATGAGGGCAACGGACACCGCGATCATGGCAACGGAATAGGGATAGTCGCGTCATTCCATGTTCGTGGTTGAAGTAAGGTTGTTGTGCTCACGAAATTTGAGATCAGCTCGTAGGAGGAATTGTTGGATATCCAATACTTATATGGCGATGGTGAAACCACATGTCTATCGGGAAGACCAGAGAATATGTGAATCTGCGCGAAGAAGTGGGGCTAGGAGATGAAGAACGTCATTTCCCTGGTGCAACCATTGCCCTTTCAGACTATCCATGACGCGCTGTATCATCGCAAGAAACACAAGATGTAATTTATGTCGTCGTAGAGTGGACAAGACAATGAAAGAATACCAATGAGAAATAATAGCCTCTTACGTCGATGGTTGTCACGGCTGGCAGGATGCGTCCATTCCTCAGGGGTGTTTTCACAAGCTCCAACCATGACGCTAGCAGACTCTTCGTATTAGAATATCGGACTTCGGACTCGGCTGTTGGGTTTAGGGACTGGCACAGAAGCTGAAACGTGAATGAAATATTTCCTGTTATAATTTATGGATGATTTTGTTTTGACCTAAGTGGATATACTGGAATCACAACTTCCTTCCAGAAGCTGAGACTGTTTTTATCAAGTTCACTGTTTTAGTTCCACACTCTATTCCAACACTTAATTAGAGTCATTCAAGAAGTAGCAACGCATTGACAGATGTAATGCAAGGAAACACGGTTACCTTTGGGGAGTGCTTCGCAAGGAATTTGATTATTGTCACCACGAAGTGTGGAAATGAGTAGCGAAGTGTGTGCCCGGGAGGCAACTGCGAAGTGAGAGTCTGAGTTTACAGCTAACCCCTTGGGAAACGAGGGCTGAAAAAGGCATTTATACAATTAGTTTCCTTCTTTATTCCAAGCTATCATCATGCAGGATCAGCAGAATCAGCACAGAGGATTTAGTGGCTGCTGTTGAACTTGAAGCTTGAATTTTACTGTAATGCCCATACAGACCCATACCTGTAATACGATGTGAATTTAGTTACAGTGATTGACACTGGACATCACCCTGGACTGGCTTCAGCACCTGCAATGGAGATATATCCATTAAGCAGCATCATTTGATTGTTAACATGTACTCCTCCTGCTACATCAATATAGATGTGAGCCTCAGTTTAAACTTGAAAAGTGAGAGGTATTCCGAATTATTTGGAGATGTGATCACTAAAGAAGTGTTATTCATTATAATCGGGGGAGGATGGTATTCTATAATGAAATGGGTCTCAACTATGGCACTCATAATGAAATTCTCTACTCAACTTGGCTACGGCTAGAGGTATATCCATATCATCGAGCGCGGTCACTCCTCCGGATCGTGGCTATCTCGATCAACCGATCTGTAGTAATTCACTTATAACCTCGTAGTAGAAGCGGTGATACACCAAAAAAATTATCGGGTGTTTGGAGACGCCATCATGGTTCAGAGAAGACTCAGGAAGAACAGCCGGATGCCAGGTAGAGCGACGAAGGGAAATAGAGGGGTGAGTGGTATGCATTTATCTTTTATATTTAGCCTGAATTATACTCTATGTGGATATGTTCAACTTGCCATAAATATCCACTATATCTATTTCCCTTCAAATTCTATGGGGAACAGTTGCATCGGGTCATATCTCTACCTGGTTTAGTCTGGCTTCGGCCCCACTTACGTAATTGAGAGCAGTGTGAAGAACACAACTACGGTCGTTCCAGAGGATCCTGACGCGGTACAGCATTATATGAGAGAATGAATGACTATTGTCATTGCTCTATAGGCCTCATTGAGTAAGTGGAGAGTACACCAAGAAAGAAGAACGTACACGAGGTTTATAGTCGTCCCCGAGGATGTGGATGTGTCATATATGAAGGTGCGTCCTTGATCATTGGTGCTGACTCTAACTTTCTCCGTCAAGGAACTCCTTACATTGGCTGAATGATGCTGGAGCTGTAACCAGTGGGAGAATTCCTGATTGCACGAGATCAGTATTTAACTAGCCACAAAGAGTTCCACTCACCGAAGAATGCAGAGGACCGTAGCCTTAGAAAGCATGTTACGTGTAAGTGCTGGAAGGCTTTCATGTTTGGTGGAAGGATCAGGGACAGTCAGTTGTTTCCCACGATGGAGAAGCTTTGAAGATCATCAGGCAATAGCCGCAGCACGGGTAAGTGTCCTTCAAATGCCATCAAAAGTCAACATTGAAGTTTTTGGCAAGCACTGCCAGGATTTTGAAGATGTCGGCCGTTGAGATCACCTCTGATCGACTCTCCCTCATTCGAGGATGACGGATGTCTGAGATGCCCCCGTGGAAGTTTTCAGTCTGACGGCTTCCAGCACGAGTGGGAACTCAATCTTTATGCTTTTGTAAACTTGCCGCCCTCGTCTTGTAAGGCTTCGGCTTTGCTGTGATACGACTCATTGTTAAACTGAAGTTAAATCAAAGTAATCATACCCACTTCTCACACTTTTCCCAACCAAGTTGGTCCGAAATCTGAAATGCCACCGGCAACTTGAACATCCGATCATGCACGTACTCGCATATGTCATTGGTAGAGACTAGCTACATTGATGGGAACAATATGGCAGTGCGCACTGATGCGCATACGACGGCATTGGCGCAGGTGTCCTTAAAGTCGAGGGTCGGAAGACACAGCAACATTTTCCCCAGAGACCGCGCCGTCGAGTCACCACAATCTCCATTTGTTGCTAGGAACCGACGATCTATCCTATTGTCTACACCTGACATGCCTCACATCTCCCTTGCAGTGGATCTTGCGGAGCCCGGTCAGATTGCTATGGTGCGTCCCCGCCCTTGACGCCAACAAATCCGAGATTTTTTTCACTCTCTGAACCGACAATCAAATAATGACGTATCTTGACTCTGTTGTTGGCTTGTCGAGAATACGATTGACAATATCTACGAACTATCACACTTCCCAGCTACAGGCATGAGCTATCCCCGATGTCCGTCCGCACCGCTATATCGGAGACTCGTTAAATGGAAGGAATAACTCTTCCACTGCTTTACCCCACCATATAAACAAAGAAAAAACAAGTCTTCTTAGCATTCTAGTCGCCACCTGAAGGTTTGCAACTAATTTCAAGTATTTATTTCCACCAGGATGCCCTCCAGATCTCGCAGTTTGTATATTTTGGCCATTAACTAAAATAGCCTACTGACGATGTGTCTCCTCAATTGCATTCCTATGATGACCTTTTTAACACGAATGAACGCATCTCTACAATTCAGAGAAGAAGCGACATATGCATTGGGCAATGCGACTGCACAATGAACTCCAGCGTCAAGGTAGACTTTCTTCGTTGACCTGGGACGTCAAGGAGAGTGGCCCCTCCCATAACGTAGTCTGGACTGCGATTGCTTTCAGTGCGTGACGGTTTTGTTACATTTGAAAGATATATCTCTGACATTTAACACAGTCAACGAGATTGAGTACGGACGTGGGAATGCACGAAAGAAACAAGGAGCTCGCGACGAGGCTGCGAAAGGGGCATTGGAAAATCTAGAAGCCGATCTTTTCGAGCCTATTAGCGGGGCTCTATCTCCCGCCTAGAGCCCGTTTAACGTGCTGCGCATACGGACGTGCACCGTACCAAAACGGAGGACCAGAGACCTTACTATTGGGGCTTGGACATCCATTATCATATCATTATCATCCTGCTGGCCATCTTGGCCTTTATCCTGGGTTCATCCAAAGGGGGAGACGACATTGTCTACGCTCGAGGGGCATGTTCGTACTTTGGAATAAATGCCTATGTACTTGGGATGGTTTGTATATGACATGTAGAACACTTGTACAAACTAGTTTGTTTAAAGTTTTCCTCCTATCGGTGTTGAACCTATAGGTATTCTGAGGTGCTCGGTTAACAATACGGCACTGCCATCTCCTGTCAATCCCAGCTCCTGGGGGTTACGGATTATCCACCGTGAGTATAAATTACCATCATGAATACTGTGATGCATTGAGTGAAGTCGAACGACAGGAGATGAAGCTGGCTCAGGATCATCATCATCATCATCATCATCATTGTAATGTTGTCATTTCTGTTGTAGAGGACTGTTCTTTAAAAAAATGGCTAAGCCCAAGCAGCTACAATTAGGTTAATTTTCTGTTAAATACACCCTCCTTTCATGACTAATGCGGAGGAGTCTTCGCGTTAATCTAGCGTTCGAGAAAAAAGATAGAGAATGGAGTGTTCCTAGAGTAATTATGAATCTTGACTCTGACGCATTGGTATTAATATAGCTATCTCCCCGATCTTAGGACTCGATGCAAGCACACAGTTTCATTCTATTGAATCCTTGCTAAGGTTTTCTACAATGATTCCGTGGTAAATTGGCAGAGGACACATGGAGAGAGAACACAAACCAAGAAGATCCTAATTCATGCGATCTAAATAAATTCAAGGTAGTTACAAATGGAGTATCCTAAGGTAAAGATATTATCACTCTTCTTTATGAAAACAAGCTCGGAGTCGATCTCTATGTTTGTGCTGATTGCATCAACTAATACCCGTCCATCTCTGATCCACTGCTATGCAGGACAATTATCGGATCATTGTGTTAAAGCAAGAAGATTGCTTAACGGTGATGCACCATTATAGATTGATCTGACCCTCAATGGACCCAACCGTCCTAGTGACCGTTTTCTTCATTTGCTTTTCGGGGGGTGTCTTGCTGTCAGTGTACGTTGTAATGATGCCATAGAAGGTCATGCGGAGCAAGAGATTCAGAATTTCATCTCGAAGTGTCTGAATATGAGAATGACTCGGATCCTAGATGGAAAACTCCACTGAGGTTCACAGTCCATTCTTACCTCGTCAGATAGAAGCAGGCAGAGTGGGTGGTTTCATCTGCCACATCCATGCATATCCGTCCGTGCCTAATCGCTCTAAGAATTCTCTAAAGATTCTAGCTATCAACTATCAACTGGAGTCGTTGAGAAGAGCAGGCGATGATAGACATAGTTGAGAACAAGTAAGTACCATGGATACGAAGAGTGGGAAGGGTACCGCAGAGTTTGGAGTTGTGGTGGGAGATGGAAAGTAGGAGAGACGGGGAAAATGAGTGTGCGATGCGGGGTGTATGTCCTTGGATGCTGCACGAAGGATAAAGAGAGGAAGATGGCAAGGAGCAGAGGAAGAAGGAGGAACAGAGGAAGCAGGGGGGGGGAGATAAAGGAGTAAAGGACATCACCACAGTCTGGAAGGGTGTAGGCGGACACCTTTTAAGAGTGTTTCAAAGATTGACGGTGGTGCAATTTTGACCTATTGATTCACACCAGACAAGTCCACTCATATTTTGAAAGAACCATCTGTTTAGTGCTCATACAACCTGAATTGAGTAGAGAATGAGTGCATCTCCGTGGAATGTGAATTATAATTGAAAGCATGGAAAATCTTTGGGACTACAATTCCAGACTTACTTTGGGTGCCAAACTTACGATCTTACTCCATCCTCGCATTCTCAAATCGGCACTCACAACACCACCTATTCGAGTCCCCAGCATCTCTCGCTTATTATTCAAGAGTACAGCAGCATTGTCGTCAAACCTACAGCAAGAGTATACATCAGAGTCGATGCAGCGTTTCAGGCGGTAAATGTGGATCAATGAAAAAATATAAATAATTCCTGTGATTTTCCTACCATATCGAAAGTTTTCTAGAAGACATACCTAATGAACCGTCCATCAGGGCGTTGCACTGGCATTTTCGTCCGAACTACCACTGCCCTACGTACATCACCACGTCTCACCTTTATAGCATTACTGATGTACACGAAAATATCAGCATTAGATAATGGAGACCTGAATGAATAGGGTCGGAGCAATGCTGACGGTGGCTTAGACGATGTCTTGTGCGTTGGTAGCAGTTATTCTGGCTACTTTCACAATAGGAATAATCTTACCTGCTGGCATTTGTTGCTGGGACAGGGCGTGCACGGTTGACTACAACAACGATCTCGTCTCCGACGCTCGCGAATCCGTTGTTCACCTTATGCTTGAGCACATTGACACACTCGGCTACCAAAGCGCCAGTGTTGTCGATTACCTGTGTACACAAGTGAACAAACTGATTAAACCAGCAAGCGTGTCGCACGCACATTGAGCGTTCCTTTGAGACCTATCATGTTTGCAAAAGAGGTGTCACGATTCACGTGACGCGTAACGGATGTCAAAGTGACAGCAAAATTGGATTGATTGATATATTATTATGGAAACTAGGCAATTATGATAGCCAAAGAATGAGAATCGAACGTCAAGATTAACTACATTACGAGAGACAGTACACCAGAGTTAGTGTAATGCTCTTATTCAGCTCATGCTGAGTTTTGCCTTCCTCGTTTTCGACATGGCTGAGGCAGAGGAGTAAGCAGGCAAATGTGTCTTTTTGACTGTGACTGTGAATGCAAACTTGACAGTGCCCTCACCATATAATTATCCCTAAGGTCCTACATGTAGTACCAGTGTAAAACCTTACTAATATCAAATCAATTGTAGAAGTAAGACAGTCCGGTGATTAATTGCCTAGAGGACACCTTTTGCACCAACCCGATGGTTTGTTTAAATTTTATGGTTTTTGTTGTATCTCTGCGCCTCGAAAGGGATCTATTTTATAAGATTCGATGGTCTCGTGAACCTATAAATTCCTCCAGATGCTCGCTGAACAGAAGCATTCAGAAAATCTTACCATTAGAGCCCACACCTCTTGCAAAATATATACCATAACACGAGACGATTGTTTCCACTTACTTCTACAAAACATTGCACGAACCGCTCTTCACCTTCTCATATTTCTTCGCCTCTTCGATGCCGTACAGGATAACCATACTTGTCAGAACGGACCTTCACAAGTCCAAAGAAAAGAATGAGATGACTGTAAAATTGGCCTTGCTCGCGATACGAAAGGAGAATATTGACATCGACATGCACTAGAATCACTTGACTGTCTTGCTGCGAGAAAGCTGAGTTTAATATATATGTGTGTAGTGAAGATATGATATATTGGTGACCATAGGCTAATGTTTGGATCTGCAGCCAGAAGATGTTAAAGCGGGCATCCCGATCAAGGACGGAAAAGGATTGCTTGTGATTGACAATGTACAAAGAAATGAGGTTAATTTTGTAATTTGGTGTTCTCTAATCTACGCTGTTAATGAATCAACTATATTGCCCCAATGCCTTTATATAAGGGACCACGTTTTTTTACTATTTCTTCACGATATCGACATTGTGACAGATCTCATGTGATTGCCATGTTGATTATTATTATCGTTTGCACCTGACCTTACCAACATCACGTTTCCATTCTCAATTTTAACTAATTTTCAAATCATCATTTCTTGGTCAATTCTTGACAGATTTGTGAAACTTTCAATATGATTCTCCCTATATATTTCCTTGGTGCTTTCAACAGTAGAAGTCCCAGTTTTTTTAATTTAAATATGGATTTGTTGGATAACCCAGCAGTCCACCCTACCCGTATCACAGAGCTGTGGAGCTCATACTAGTTGTTCGAAATTTCTGAGAATAATCACAGACCTTGTGTAGTATTTCTTCTTTTATCTGGAATTTTTTTAGACCCAATCATAAATATGTGTAGTCTGATTAATTAATTAAATTGACATTAGAAATTACCAATATAGCTCACTTGCATGTTACTGAAAAAAACAGCTCTCAAGGGTGTAAAAAAATAGCAAAACAGACAGAAAATACTAAGGAAGGTCTGTGATTATTATCACAATTTTTGAAACAACCAGTTTAAGTTCCCTAGTTCTTTGATATAGGGTGGAGTATTGGGTTGACCAAAAAATGCATTTTTAAATAAATAAATTTTTGGAACTTCTACAGTTGGGAGCACCAAGGCAATATACAGGGAGGATTATATTTTAAGTTTCAGATGAAATATATTCATGAATTGGCTGAGAAATGATGATTTGAAAATCAGCTCAGAATGAGAATGGAAAAATCACATTAGCAAGGTCACATGCAAATTTGTACCCAAACAAGATTTGATGGAAGAAAAACAATGGATGAGGAATACTTACTTCAAGTTTATTGTTGTTTGCATGTTACCTTGCCAATGTCACATTCCATTCTCATTTTGAGCTGATTTTCAAATCATCATTTCTTGATAAATTCATGAAATATTTGTCTGAAACTTAAAATATGATCCTTCCTGTATTTGCCTTGGTGCTTCCAACAGTAGAAGGTCCAAACTTATTCATTTAAAAAATGCTTTTGTTGGCCAATCTGATACTACACCCTACCTGTATCACAGAATTGGCAAGCTCAAATTATCAAAAATTCTGACAATAAACGCAGACCTTCTCTGGAAATCTTTTATACCCTTTATAGCTCTATTGTATCTATTGTATCAGTAACATGCATTAGTCAGCTACAATGGTAATTCATAATGTCAAATTATTTAATTAATCAGATTACAAACATTTATGATTATATCTAAAAACAGATTCCAGAGCAAAGAAGAAATATTACACAAGGTCTGAGAATTTTTGAACTACTAGTTTGAGCTCCATAGCTCTTTGATACAGGTAGGGTAACCAACAAATGCATTTTTACATAAAATTATGTGAGACATCTACTGTTAAGACCACCAAGGAAATATATAGGAAGGATCATATTCTAATTTTCAGACAAGTCTGTCAAGAATTGACCAATAATTGATGATTTGAAAATTAGCTCAAATAATAATGGAAATATGATATTAACAAGGTCAGGTACAAATGATAATAAACAAATATTATCCTGCTGTTCTTCCTTATTATTGCCATTTGCACATGACCTTGCCAATGTTACATTCCCATTCTTATTTTGAGCCAATTTTGAAATTGCCATTTCTCAGTCAATTTTTGACAGATTCATCTGAAATTCAAAAAATAATCCTTTATATATGCATTCCAAATTTATATGTTTGAAGATTTTGGATCGTATATCTAATAAGAAATTCAACTTAATTTTTAAAATCATTGATATACACATGCTCTAGGATAGTAGCTATCTTTTAACATAGTAATCTAGCAAATCCATGTAAAACTTCCAGAGATATGGTACTATTGGGATTGATATCAGTAAATGTAGAATGCAGGGTTGTGTTGAATGCTCTGGTCAGTGGGACTAATAGGAACTTAGTAGATTCAGTCATTGATGACCAAGATAGTATAAGTTATGGATATGTAGATAGACATACCTCAGTGTACTGTCCTTTCACTGAGCTGCTTGTCTCTAGACTACTGCACTAATCACAACAGGTTATAGGCCCTGCAGAAGCCTGTTATTCCCTCCACCAATTCCAAGGCATTTGTCATACCTAAACTGGCTTGAGATAGTGCCAACTGGGTCACTTGGAAGAGTCAGATGATTGCAACTCTGTCTGTGACCCATGGTGCCAAGCAGCACCTGGATGGAACTCCTCAGATCCCTCCTCAGATCCCCACCTACCCTGATGGTCATGTGCTAATGGATACGGAGGAGGAGCAGTTACAAGAATTGAAGAAATGTTGGGATGATTATCACCAGTGTGAGGCCACAATTAAGGCCCAGATATTTACCATGATACCAGACAGTGTCCTCATAGAGATCTGGAACCTTGCTATGGCAAAGGAGGCCTGGCATGCTGTGTGCACAAGGCATGAAACCAAAGCACTTACAATAAAAGTTGACATGTGGTGCCAGATGTTAGGATCAAGAAGCCAAGTGGCTACTGCAAATAAGACCACTGCAGTGAATTAGATGCAGGGAATTGAGTAAAACCATGATGGCAAGGAGTTTTTTGTCAGCTTCACTGAAAATCACAGCCTGTGGATGTACCTGGAGGCCATAATGAGAAAGAGTGACACTTTCAATCATTACAAGCAGTATGAGGCATGGGTGGACACCTAGCATGGCAGCACAAAGCTCAAGTGTCTGTAAACCAATTGTGGCAGAGAATACCCCTCCAAGGAATTCACAGCTCACCTGAAGTCCAAGGGAATAGTGAGGAGTCTAACCATACATGACACACCTGAGGAAAACAGAGTGTCAGAGTGGCTGAACCACACACTGCTAGAGTATGCCCAAGTGATACACCATACAGTGGACTTACCAAAGTTTCTCTGGATGGAATTATACAGCATGTGGTATGGCTGAAGAACAGAACATCAATGTGCACACTGGACAGGAAAATGCCTTATGAGATGCTACACAGAATGAAACCAGATTTGACTGACTTACCAGAGTGGGTAGCAAGAGTCTTTACTCTCAAAGAAGATCATGGAAAACTGAAACCTTGTAGAATCCCCAGGTGGCACAAACATTGTTGGCAGCAAGTTGGTGTTCCATTACAAACACAACACAAGCAGTAAAGTTAAGTTATAGCCCACAAAACCAGGCTTGTCACACAAGGGTTTTCACAGGCAGAAGATATAGATTATAATGAGACCTTCTCCCCTACTGGTAAGCTCTGTGCTATCCATATCATTGCTGCCATTGCTGTCCAAAATGACTGGGAGCTTGAACAGACTGGCATGGATGGTGTGTACCTCAATGCTCTGATCACTGAAACAATCTACATGTGCCAGGCAAAATATTATGAAGTTCCTGGGAAGGAACATTATGTCTGTCACCTCAACTGCATGATCTATGGACTGAGACAGTCTGGGAGGGAATGGTATGAGATGCTGAGCAGCATCATGTACAGGTTTGTATTCATGCATTGTGAGGTAGAACATGCAGTATTCCCCAAATATGCAGACTAAAATGCCCTCATCATCACCATCAATGTTGATGATCTCATGGTGGCTAGAAATTTGAAAAGCATGATCCACAAGTTCAAGGATGAGCTGTGAACTGTACTCAAAATCAAAGACCTTGGGGACTTGCAGTGGCTACTAGGTATTGAGATAAAAAGGGACTGCAGGTTATGCACAATCTCACTGTCAGAAGAAACCCATCCCCTGTTTTCATTTGTTTATTTGGGAATC
This sequence comes from Gomphus bonarii, assembly GCA_003316585.1. Classification (NCBI taxonomy): domain Eukaryota; kingdom Fungi; phylum Basidiomycota; class Agaricomycetes; order Gomphales; family Gomphaceae; genus Gomphus; species Gomphus bonarii. The sequence continues at coordinate 2,572 of QFEC01074536.1, read as the reverse complement.
CCCTATTTTCATTTGTTTCATTTGTTTCATCCTTTACTCTTATTCATTCATCTAATTTCATTCATTCACCTTTGCTCATGCCATACAAACCACCTGTTGTTTTCACTCACATCTCACTCAGAACCCCTCATGTGCCTGTTCAGAGTCTAAATGAACAGACACACCCAGAGTGTATGTACAGTTTTAGGTAATAGGTGAAGTACTCCCTAGAGTTTTCTCTTCAGACCCTCCTTTGCCAGGTATGTCTACATGCTGTACATAATCCTCTATTCTAAAATCTTCAGACCCCCTTTGCCAGCTCACCACTTGAGTTTAGAGCATCTGCCTAGGTTGCCCTTACACTCACTGTCACAACATGTGTATGTCCAGAAGATCCTCAAAAGGTTTAACCTACAGGATGCTAATCTGCTTACAGTTGAAATGAAGATTGAGAAATTCTATTCTATCTCTTGTTAGGGGACAGCCCCCTGCACACCAATGTTTATTCTTCCCCCCTGCAAATCCTTTATTTTCTATCTCCCTTCCTTTGTAGATTCTTTAGTTAATCATCCTCTGCCCTTGTTTCATTGACTGTGACCTGACTTACTCATGTCACAGTCACTAGATATATAGTTGGCTGCTTAGGTAAGGGGTTCTCACCTTATTCTCTTGTGGACCCCCTTATCAGGTATGCTGTCCATTGTACTTAGTCCTTATTTTCTATACACACTGACTTTTGGACCCCCTTACCAGTTGCCTGCAGAGGCTTGTGGGTAGGCAAAGGGTCTGGGACCCTTTGTCAGGCTTAGGGAGAAGGCCAGGGTTGGGTCCTGCTGGTTTAGCTCCCAGAAAGTGTGCCTGCAGAGCCAGTGTGAGTTTCCCTTACATCTCTTCTATTTCACTCACAACACCAATCAACATCAACAAGCTATATCAATCATTCACAAGTTTACAAATCATACACAAGTCTGAAAAACCAAGTCTGAGTTGAGTTGAGTAATCCAAGGTGTGAAAACACATGTATCTGAGTTGCACATAATCATGCACATCCAAGTTCACTTCATCACTAAACTGAGCTATGCATCTGCTACATTGAATCCATGGATGGCCTGATCAACCAATCAGATGAGTTGAGGCATGCACACTCTTTTCAACAATTTCATGTGTCATTCAGTCAGCCAAAGTGCCCAAGTGAAACCAAACCTTTATGTAGGAAAATCCTCTGAGAACATTGCAGACACACCACAACTCATTTCACACATCCCCAAACACTATGTCACTCTGCATGATGATTCATATATATGTTTCCATGAATTTCTGTCACTTTCCCACTATGACACACTTGCTACATCATTTCCCCTCACCATTTTATCACATGTAGTCCCTACCACTCATATTCACCATGTTTCATATGATACATCCACCCCTCACTCCTATAGCTTTGTAGTACATAAGGACAGACTTTGCCATGAAATAAATTAGCTTTTTCAAGCCCACACTTTGAGTTTATGAGTGTTTTTTTTTTCTAATATTTCTTAATTCCAAATTCTTTCCCTGCATTTTATTTATTGCAGTAATCTTATTTTTAGTAGCCACTTTATTTCTTAATCCTGACACTTCCCACCCCCATTATAAACTTTCTCTGTTGCAATCCCCATCCACCCCTTGTCAGGGGATGGATGATGTGTTTCAAGCTCTGAGCCAAAATGGAACCAGCTCAGCTAGGAGTGTACTAAATGCCCCAAGGTTTTCTGCCAAGGCTCCTGAACCTTCAGCACCTTTGGTCCCACCAAATAGCTCAGCACTTGCATACAATATTCTCAAGTTAGAGGTCAAGGCTTGAGGTTTGGTGTCAGAAGATGACCCATTTCAAGCACTGAGCCAAAATTGAACCAGCTTGGTCGGGAGTGCACCAAATGACCTGAGGTTTTTGGCCAAGTCTCCTGAACCTTCAGCACTTTCAGGCCCACTAACAGCTCAGCACTTACCCACGAAGTTCTCAGGACAGAAGCTAAGACTTGAGGTGAGGTGATGAGGACTGAGGAGGGCCGAGAAGATATCAGCTCAACCCAAGGCTGAGCTCACTCAGGATGAAGGAGGATACCTTGGTTGGGGCAGGCATCCTTCAGGCTGAGTGCCTGAACCTTGGCTTGGGTCCCTGAAAGGTATGTTTGTCAGGGGACAACCCATCTCAAGCCCCAAGCCAGAACAAACACAGCTCGGCTGAGAATGGACTGAATGACCTGAGGTTTTCGGCAAGACCTTCCAAAGCTTTGGCACCCTCAGGCCTGAGAAACAGCTCGGCACTTACCCATGAAGTTTCTGAGCTATGGACCAAGATCTAAGTCACTTCAGCTAAGGAAGGATACCTTGGTTTGGGTCCCTGGAGATTGGCTCCCGAGACACCTGGTATTTATAGAACCAGTGTGCATACTTTCGGGCCCAAGAGAAGGGTAAGGTATGCTGAGGAAGTAGAGCACAGATAATTGGTATATAGATCAAATGGCTCACTAGCAAGGACCTAAGCTTTCCTCTTAGGATTTCCCCCTTGCTAGGTGAGACTCCCTTTTACTGTACATAAGATAGTTATTAA